>CM023484.1:136519562-136599592 GCA_013339685.2 Hyalomma asiaticum | reverse complement strand
AATAAACTAAATGGTGCAGTTTGAATTGAGCAGCTTTTTAAATACATTGAAACCACAGCGGGACAACCAAAACTTTGAAATTTGTTCGAATTAACGGAAAGTCTGAAATAGCACGAGCTGTAAAAGGAACCAGGCTCACAGGTCGCAGGAAGGGTTCGGGCACATGCGCAGTCAGGTAGTGCAGCGTGTCCACCGTCTCCCTGGCAAGGGTCAGGTAAGAGCGGCACTGCCGCTCGTCCAAGCCCAGCTGTCGGCGGCGTGCCTGTTGCTCGTTGTGCGGTAGCGTGTCCCAGTCTGTGGCCGCCGCCTGGTGCAGCCGCTTGAGGCTCTCCAGCGACTCGTCCAGCAGGAAGGTTGTGTCGTTCATCAGCATGTTGACAAAGCGCACAAACTGGCGGCCCGCCTGCGACGCCTCAGCAAGAATCGCCTCCCGGTGCTGTGGTCGTTCCCAGAGGGCCTTGAGCAGCACGCTGCGCACCAGTTGCACCTTTGCTTTCTCCCTGTTTTAATGTAGCTGCACACCTTTACAAGAGGTGTCTTATGGGCAGCGTGGCAAGTTTTCACTTTCCTTTGAACCCTTATGTCAATGCATATGTTTCAAATTTCGTGCCACGCCCACTGATGCGCAGCAGCTGGCTGAATGCTTGCCTTCTCACCACTAGAGTGGGGGCAGAAGGAGAGCATGCATTCAAGTGGCCTTGCACATTGCACTGCACGCACTCCGTAACAGACGGGGTTTAGTAATACCACATCACCCATGCCCTGCATTAGCAGCCAGTCTGGTGTTTTCCTACAGCCAAGTTCCAAGCATGAGTAGCCGTAGAAGCGGCACTAAGGGCAGCGGGCTTTCACTTATTTTGCAAGAGTACAAGTGATCACAACTGGCGAGAAAAAACAAGCACTGCTGCCTATTTCTGGATACCGTACCACTCATTCTACACAACTTGTAACAAGAAAGAAGCTATTTTTAGACCTTGTAAGGAACAAGACACATTCTCAGTGAAACCAACAGGAACTAATAGGTGCTTTCACCACAAACTGGTTTTCTTCACTGCTAGCGGTTAACCACTGCACAGTTACAATACCTGTTGAACCAATGCATAATGACAACTGAAATTCATGCTGCAGTACTGGGACATGCTAAATTTTTGGTACACACGTGCACAATGTTGCAAAACACGGCCACTGTGAATTGAGAAGCTGCAAATTTCGGTTGCCTTCATTCGTGCAGTTCTCAATTGAAGCTTTCTTTGCTTTTCCGACATGCTTGGTTCTTCATGTCGTGCATTCATCACACCGGCGGTTTGGTGAACATGTGATAACATCGACATCGCTTTATCAATCTAGTAAACACCCAAATTTTTAACAGCAAGCCATCGTGGCAGAATGGGCGTGATATCCCTGCTTATCACTTATTATCGCAGTGCATTGCACAGAGGCGATGTGGGGAGCATTACAAACGTTCTAAATTTTATACCGACTGCAATAAAAATTGGCACATACGTTTGTCGTTGCAATAGCATGAACAGGGCAACATATCACTCCCCCGACACATATAACTTCAAAGTTACAACATCAGCATTTCACTGATCATCTGTTGACCTAGAAATGTGACTGAATAGTCTATAGAAGTGTTTTATCTTGGGTTAGTTGGTGTTTAGACATGGAAATCATCGGGAAACTGCGCAACAAGATGACACAAAAGAAAAGAGACACATCATTGGCACAGACTAACAACTGATTTTATTGAAGACAAGTAACCTGCATATATGTATGTCTCTACAAGCTGTGCAGGCATAAAGAAGCCAAGAACCTTGGAATTATGTACAGGAAGTTAACTGACCATGTACGATAGAAACTTTGCTTCAGCATTACACAAGTGATGTGTCACTTATTTCTATCGCGCATGGTCGGTTAACTTCTTGTGCATAATTACAAGGTTCTTCACTACGGTACACCTGCTCAGCTTGTGGAGACATACATATATGCAGGTCATTTGTCCTAAATAATATCAGTTGTTAGTTTGTACCAATGTTGTCCTGTCTCTTTTCTTCTGTGCAGTCTTGTGCAATTTCCTGATGATTTCCATGCACAGCCTATGTACTCTCACATGTACACTCCACCTCGTTTTTTTTTTTTTTAATTTCTCGTGTGATATTTATTTATTTATTCATGTACCTAAAGGCCCAAGGGCATTACATGGGGGGGGTAGTAGCATAGATACATAAAACCAACATTAACAATAAAGTAATAAAAGGCTTGAAAAAGTAAATAACATCGTATAATCATCATCATCATCATCATCAGCCTGTTTAGGTCCACTGCAGGACGAAGGCCTCTCCCAACGATTTCCAGTCCACCCTATCCTGAGCGAGTTGGTTCCACTTTATGCCTGCAAACTTTTTAATTTCATCGCTCCATCTAATCTTTTGCCTGCCTCTGTTACGTTTTCCCTCTCTTGGTATCCATTCCGTTGCTCTTACTGTCCATCTGTTATCTTTCCTCCTCATGACATGTCCTGCCCAGGTCCACTTCTTTCTTTTAATTGATATAATAATATCGGCTATTCCTGTCTGTTCTCTGATCCATTCCGCTCGTTTTTTATCTCTTAGCGTTACCCCCAACATTTTTCTTTCCATTGCACGTTGCGTGCTCCTTAGTTTTATCTCTAGTTTTTTCGTTATCCTCCACGT
Organism: Hyalomma asiaticum; assembly: GCA_013339685.2. Taxonomy (NCBI): domain Eukaryota; kingdom Metazoa; phylum Arthropoda; class Arachnida; order Ixodida; family Ixodidae; genus Hyalomma; species Hyalomma asiaticum. Next base: position 136,596,899 of record CM023484.1, on the reverse strand, counting down.
TTCTGCGCCGTACGTTAGTACTGGGAGAATGCAGTGATTGAATACTTTTCGTTTTAGTGAGAGCGGTAAGTTTCCAGTCATGATTTCATAATGCCTTCCGAATGCGCTCCAGCCCAACCTTATTCTACGGAGAATTTCTTTTTCATGGTTAGGAGTTCCTGTTATTAACTGTCCCAGGCATACGTATTCGTTTACACATTGTAAGGGTTCATTGTTGATTTTAAATTTCTGTTCCTTAGCTAGGCTATTGAGCATAACTTTGGTTTTTTGCCTATTCATTCTTAATCCAATTTTAATACTTTCCCTGTTTAGGTCATCAATCATGTTTTGTAGTTCGTCTCCATCATTGCTAAATAGCACAATGTCGTCTGCGAATCTTAAATTGCTGAGATATTCTCCGTCTATTCGAATTCCCTTGTCTTCCCAGTCTAGACGTTTAAAGATTTCCTCTAAACATGCAGTGAATAGCATCGGGGATATCGTATCTCCCTGTCTCACGCCTCTCCCGATCGGGATTTCTCTGCTTTTCTCATGTAGGAGTAGTGTGGCTGTGCAATCTTTGTATATGTTGTTGATGGTTTTCACGTATATGTCAGGTACCCCTTGTCTACGTAGAGCTTCTAGAACTGCTTGTATTTCTATCGAGTCAAATGCTTTCTCGTAGTCGATAAACGCCATATAAAGAGGTTTGTTATATTCCGCGTACTTCTCAATTACTAGGTTGATAGCGTGGCTGTGGTCCATTGTCGAGTAACCTTTCCTAAAACCAGCTTGTTCTCTCGGTTGATTAAAGTCGAGTGTTTCTCTTATCCTCGCAGAAATTACTTTTGTAAATAGCTTGTATATTACTGGGAGTAGGCTAATTGGTCTATAATTCTTTAACTCCTTTATGTCGCCTTTCTTGTGGATAAGGATTATATTCGCATTTTTCCAACTGCGTGGTATGTTACACGTCTTGACACATTTCGTGAAGAGCGATGCAAGTTTTTCAAGTATAATATCTCCTCCGTCTTTAATCAAGTCGGCTGTTATACCATCTTCACCAGCTGCTTTACCGCGGGACATTCCTTTGACAGCTTTTTTGACTTCGTCAGCGGTTATACATGGAATTTCATTGCCCTCCTCAGATTCTATTTCTATTAAGGTTGTATGGTCTGTCTGAGAACTGTACAGTGCAGAGTAGAAATCTTCTGCTACTTTTACTATTTCGTTGAAACTGTTGATAACGTTACCTTGTTTATCCTTTAGCGCATGCATTTTGTTTTGCCCTAAGTGCAGTTTCTTTTTGACCGTTTTAATGCTGGTGCCTTTCTCTACAGCTTTCTCTATTTCTCTCGTGTTAAAGTTTCTTACATCTCTTTGCCTGGCTTTATTGATCAATTTTGATAGTTCTGCGAATTCAATCTTATCTTTTGGCGAAGTTACTTTCATTTGTTGGCGTTTTTTTATTAAGTCCTTGGTAGAGTGGGACAACTTACTTGTTGTTTGCTTAGTTGTTGTACCCCCGACTTCTATCGCTGTTTCAAGGATTGTTTTCGTTATGGTTTTGTTCATTTCCTCTACATCGTCACCGTTTTCGTCTAAGGCCTCGAACTTGTTGCTTAGGGCTACTTTAAATTCTTCATTCTTGGATCTGATTACCTCTAAATTACATTTTTTTCTAGTAAATAATTTAGTTCTTGTTTTCTTTAGGTTAAGTACAATCTTTGCTCTTACTAATCTGTGATCGCTGCATTTTACCTTCCCCACTACTTCTGTGTCTTGAATTATACCTGGTTGTTCGCACATTATAAAGTCGATTTCATTCTTTGTTTCCCCGTTAGGGCTTTTCCACGTATAAATAACGTATAAAATCGTACAAAAGTAATTACAAGGACAAAACTACACTAAAAAGGAAGGCGTAACACAAGAACAAACTAGGCTGAACATTTCTCTGCTAAACAGTGCTAAACAGTAGTCAAGTGACCAAGTTATACAGCAAGCTAGATCAATCACTGTATAATCACATGTACATCCGAGTCAGTTATACTAGGTCATTCAAACACCAAGATGAAGCATTAATTTGTGAGTGAATTGTTCATGGTTTTTTATAGAGACAATATTATTAGGAAGTTGATTCCAATGATTAACAGCAAGAAGTAATGGTGAATATAAAAACAGGTTTGGTCGGGCAAATAGAGGTTCTAATTTGAATTCGTGGTCCAGACGAACAAATATTTGATGGGGAGGTTTAATAAGTGCAGACAGTTGCGCATCGTTATGGTAGAGATTGTGAAAGAGAGTGAGAAAGAAGAGTCTACGTGACTGCATAGACAGCAACTTTAGACATTTTAATTTCATTTATGCTAGAAGTTCGAGAGTATATCTTTGTTATGAACCGGGCACTTTTGTTTTGAAGAGACTCTATTTTATTTATGAGGTAAGCCTGGTGAGGGCTCCATATTTGGGAAACATAGTCAATGTTTAGAGCGGACTAGTGTATTGTAAGCTAAAAGTTTAGTAGCAGAATTGGTGAAATGTAAGTCACGTCTGATGAACCCGAGTGTCTTATAAGCGTTGCTGGTGAGTGTCAATGTGTAGGTTCCATGATAAGTCACTTGTTAAGTGAACTCCCAAATACTTAAAATTGGATACATTTTCAACTTGTTTCTCATTCAATGCGTAGTGATTATTTATTGGGGTTAGTTTTGTAGTAAATGAAACGAGCTTTGTTTTGCTCACGTTGACTTCCGTCTGCCAGTCCTGGCACCATTTACTTAACATATTAAGATCATTCTGCAAATTATTAGAACCCTTACTGTTAGTCACCTTTCTATATATCACGCAGTCGTCGGCAAATAACCTTACCCTGGAAGTCATAAAATTAGCTATATCATTAATGTAAATTAGAAATAGAATAATAAATTAACAGATTAACGCAATGCAAAAATAAGCATGTCTTCAGGTACAGTGCTCTTCAAGAATAGTAGCAACACAAACAGACTCAAAATATCCCACGTGGTCTCCAAGATATAAGCTGCACAAACATGACAGGGAGAATAAAATGTAGTTTTTAGAAAATAGCCACAGAAAATGACCAGAACTGTAGTTCCTGGGTTCTTTCTTTCTTTTCGTTAGGCATGGCTTTTTGTTGCTCTGTCCCTTGCTTTCATGCAATTTTGTGGCTTTGCTTCCTTGTTTGTCATCCTTTCCTGGTGCCCACAGAAGGGAAGACGTGGACTTCAGTACAAACTTTCCCATTTCTTGATGAATGTTGATGAATATGGCACAAAGCTAAAGAATGGCTCTGTAATGCTGTCATGAAAATTTCTAGGCAATAATAATTTGCCAGCTTCCTTGAATTCATATTATTCTTAAGAATGGTAATTATCAGTCTTGCACCTTGATTGCAAAAAATAAATGAAAAATCACAGAATGCTCACAAACTGTGGCTCTAACCATGGCAGCCCTTACCAAATAGGGGAATGATTCTGCTGTGGTCTGCATGCTGGCATCAAACTCGGAAACTCTTTATGAGCAGATGACTCATTGACGGCCAGTTTACTGGCAGCAAAATACAGTAAACCCTTGTTAACTCAAGCTCCGCTGTCTTGAATTATCGAATAATCGAAGTTTATCCCTGGCATGGTGCAACTACATTGGTTTTTTACCCCTTATCTTGAAATGCCACTGCGCCGAACTTTGGATACCTTGAAACAGACTATGAAAGTGCTGGTAAAGAGACATCTTTTATACTATCTTCACAATTGTGGTATCGCCAAAAAATCAGTCAGTAGCAAACAGTGGATAAGACTAGCATAAAAAAAAAGCATAATGCATCGCTACAAAACACTCGCCTAGGCATGCAATTTTGTCCCAATGCCTTTAGCTTGATTCCACTTCACCCTCATCTACAGTTGTCGGCCGTTTGATCCCATTGGCTGGAACGTCGCTACAACCGCTGAGGCGTGCAAAGAGTGCGGGAAAGAGCAGCATTGGAAAATGCGGCGTGGTGATGATGCAGGTCAGCTACAGTGATTTCCCATCAATGTGGCAATGAAGCGTGGTGCGTGCCTCCGTGCCAGAGGCGAGCATGCAAAACTTGTACACACGCTGGCCAACGCTGGCCACGTGCCGCCGCTGGGAGTCAGCTGTTGTAGTGCGGCTGCCCTGGCGGTGGCGAGCATTTTCCCGTGGCGTTTGCCCGCAACGCACGGCTTGGAGCTTTCGAGTTTCAAAAGATATAAATTTTGAGGGCTCAATGATTTTGAAAGCCGGAAACAAGTCGTAGATGTCAACCTTTGGACAGTGCGAGCAACGACAGCCGTTAAAGGGGGACGCAGCCTTTGAAGGTAAAAAAATCATGAAAAACTCTCTTTTCGGAAAAGTGCAAATTGGCACTATACGTGTCATAATCTACCTCTCCTGTAATTTTCAGCATATAATGCACCGCAAAACAACTTCAAATCAAATATATAATGAGCAGCAGCAGCAGCTCCACGGCCCAAATGTGCGGCGAAACAGCCCAACTTTGAGCAATCACCATTCGCGCACTATTCAACTGACTGGCATCATCTCAGCTTTGTTTCGTTCACGAATTCCTGCACTTTATCCACCGTCATCAGCAGGAGCGGTGGTGGCGTGACCGGAGCGCAATACACACGATTGGGGGCCTCAAGGAGGCATTTGAGTATCCCGCGTTTGGATGCAAGGCTGCGATTGAGCTAAGTGCTCGCTCCTCAAGGGAGTGGGGCAATGCGCGGCGGTTGCTCCGTGCGTCGTCTGCTGCAGGAAGGCCTAGCGCTCGCTTTGCTGCGGTCGCTGTGCAGCCAGCCTTTGTGTTTACCACATTGCTTTTCCTTACCGCGCGCGGCACTTTCTGAAGTTTCTATCGCGTTTACCATCTCTCATTGTACCCTCTACGTGATAAGCTTTATGTGCCAGCATGATCGTCATGCGGTCGGACGTGCTGGTTGGCAAGCCCAAGACAGTGCATGTGTTCAGGTGTGCCGTATGTTATAGTTAGACCTCACAGCGAAGCGTGCTACGAATGATAATTATGACAATGCATCTACTAGCAAAGTAGCTTTTATTTATCAGTACAAAGCTATTGCAGCGATGCTGCCAACAGTGCTGTAGTTTGCGCCATCAGGACGTGAATGCGAACTTGACATGGTTGAAGCAAGTTTGACGTATCGATTTAGCATCGGCGATTGCAACCCCCGTTTATGGAAAATGCCAGAAAACAAAACCACGAGAGCCAGCAAAGGACAGAACTGCATTAAAAAGCACTTAGTTACACTTGAGAATCATTTTAGACCCAAGAGAGTGCTTGCAACTTTCAGGGCTTGTTTTCTCAAAATGACTTTTCTGGCTGGTGAACTTGCTTAGCCCAGAGATATCTGTGGAACTGCTGACTCGATTTCTATCAGGTTTCCTTTATTATGTACCTGAATAAATTTCTCAGGGCAAGACAAGCCCGTTTTTTTTCTATATATTGTGCCTGTAAACTGTTAAAATTCATTAAAATTTTACTGAAAGCCTAATCAGCAACACTAAATTCAGTGCGCTGCTAAAATTTTTCAGTGAACAAATTAAAAAAAAAAAGGGCTCTGTCTTGCCCCAGGGTGCTTATCCAGAAATCATCATAGTGAATTTCATAGTGCCAGCACATTTTTCAAATACTCCAGGCGCCAACTAGGGAACACATATGGCCTATTCAGATACATGCCTGAAGCTCAGGAACAAGGGAACGTAACTGTATGAAAGTTGGTGGTTCGTCAAAAGCATTTGCCATGAGGCTACTATCCTGAAAAATGAAATTAAGATACCGCAACAGGCCAAAAAATTTATGTCCCAGGGTTGCCTCCCCCCTTAAGGGGAACACTGGTCTTAGAGAAAAAAAACTGCAGGGGAAAAAAATGATTTCCTAAAAATGGAATTTTTGTAACACACAGGCATTGCCACAGAAGCTGACCAAACTTCTCGCATCTCGGACTGATATTTCAGCCACAATAGCTGTTTATAACCCTAGGCAAGCTATATAATGGCTACAAAAAACCAAGAAAAGTGGGCTTTTTCTGTGCCATACTACTGCTGCTGAGCTATGAATGTTGCAGCAGCAGGCGTCCAGGTTATATACCTGATAGCCACAAACCACCTGTCAAATATATTTCTATACTTTATATTACATTTGGTTCAAAATGAGCTTTATTTATTTTCCTGCTTTTTCTCAAAACATGCTTTCACTCACCCTGCTTGTTTAACACAGCAATTTGTCAAGCTCCAGAGGAGGTAAACCTGCCATTTGTTTTGCTATGAGAAGAATAACGTATAGAGCTTGAAGTGCTGCAAGCAGATTATTGTTTTCTGTTCCTGTGGCATTTTTATTGACCTTTGTTTTTTTGTTCATTACTGGCTATGCTACAACCACTGAACTGCAACAGGCTGCTAAATTTCTAATTGTTGTTTGATTTGAATACTACTTGTAGCATTTCAATCCTTACATGTTATGCTTTCCACTCATGCATCATTATGAATAACTTTCTGGCCACCACTATATTTCTATCCATTGTCTCACCAAATCTACAGGTGCCATGTCCCCGTTTAAGCGATGGCTTATCCGGCGCAACTTTCACGCTTTGTCGGTGCTCTTTGGAGGCTACCCTCGCTCGAAATTCTCCGAGGAAGTGGGCACTTCCACAAGATTTGCAGTGTTTACATGGCTTTGAACATGGTGTCGACAAGCACCTGCATTTGTGCTTATATGTACAAAGTTTGCCATTGCCTCTGTACCACCGATGTGTTGGCAGCTGGGTCGCACACAATATTGCAGAAATTATGTAAAAGCACCGCTCCCAGTGAGCTTTTGCGAGGAAGCGGTGGTTACCGGCACCATATCAGAAAGGTGTCGCGTTGGCTTGATGCAGTTGTTATGCTTATATTTTCGTGTATTAGGCTATCTTAAGGCTCCCTTTATCTCAAATTTTTTTTTCAAGTGTTTACGGCCTTGAGTTAATGAGGTATTGCTGCAATTAAGGGGGGACGTGGGTCAAAGGAGTACTGACACGAATTTTTTACATCCTTGTATTATTGCTTTAAATGAAAGCATCAGCATGTAGAACCCCAAAAATGCATCATGGTGCCTCGCAAGGGAATGAATATATTTTTAATACAGCTTCCTTAAAAGCCCACTTTCGGTTTCGATTTCGAGGGGGCGGTTTCCTAGTGACGTATCAACATAGTCGGATGACGTCTGAGTCACGTAGGGACAGCAATTCGTGATAGCGTCGCTGCAACTCTGTTGTCTGTGGTCAATTACAAGTGGAGCACGCAAACAACGACGATTTCACGATCGTCCAGTGATTCTGACAGCGATTTCTGCTATTTTTAGTAGGCTGTGCTCATACGTCATCGTGGTGTCCATTGCGCTGGGGCTGGCTTCCAGTGCTGGGCGACGAAAACTTTAAAACCAAACTAAAATATCTTGTACGTGTTTCTTGGCTTCCTTGTTTGGAGGGCGTTAACAATACATGGCTAGGAAACGAAAAATGCGCATTTTGAGCCGCCGCAAAATCGTGTCAGTACTCCTTTAAAGGTGTCCTTGCTTATTTATGAACCAAATTTGATTAGTGTTTGCATGCTTGTTTCTCCCTTCTTTTTCTATTCTAAAAATGTTTTCCCTGTGTTCATTATTTAACGACATAATCAACAAGACAACCTCTTTTGTTCTTAATACAATAGACACACTACCACCACACTGAAATATACAAATGGTATATTAATTGTTAGCAAAAGACATAAGGATCACAACGATGGAAGCACTTTTGTGGTTAGGTCATTATTTTTTGCTTTATATTACAATGAACTATACCATTTCAAAAATGGCCATGCAAATGTTTCATCAAAAACAAATTTGATAAACTTAAGCAAGTAAAATTAAAAGTTTCCTTGCTATGTTTGCTATGTTGTGTGCTCCAAACACTTAGCTTCATGTTGCAAAAAGAATTATTCTTCTATCTGTGATGGCTGCTTAAATATCAGAGTAAATGTCTTGCTGGGTGTGCAAAGCTAGCATTTTGAGAAAAACAAAGAAAACCAATAAATGCCATATTTAGGTGTGAGCAGTTGCCAATCTCTGTACACATACACACTTACAAAAATTTAGTAGGCTACTATCAGTAGGCCCTCCCGGCACTAGAATGCGAGCGTGGCATCATTGAATATTTCTCATTTTAGCGTAGACACAGCAAAAAATCGGGTGCTTTATATGCCTTTGAATTGATGATTTGGCTGAAAGATGGTCTTAACAGATACAAAACTTGGCATATATGGAGAGTGATTGATGTAGATAGCAAAAATGCTTTTTTCCCAAAATTGATTTTTGGACAATATTTTTGGTCTTAAGACCCATGTCCCCCCTTAACGTCATGTGCGCATGGTGATGGTGGCAGTTGCAAAGGAGATAAACGAGAGAGAAAAGGCATGCTTCGGATGAATTAAGATGCGGAGGCACTGCAATGTGGTTGCGCTGCGATGGAAGTTGCAAGATGATGCAAACGGCGGCTCCTACGCCACTTTTATGCAAAAATAGAACAGAATGTGTTTTTATTCAGAAAATGAAGTTTACTGATATAGTGGACATTCGTTTATTGTTTAGCTGATACTCTCGGTAGTTTGGACATTCCCTGCGGTTCTGTGAAATCCAAATGAATGACGCTTTCCTGTATATAAAGGAGCAAGTGTACGTGAGTTCTGAGCTTAACCAGACCATTCTTTGTCCGTCAAGGCACTCACTTGGGCTAGTTGGTTTCGCATTATCTTTGGTGGAAATGCGCTTTGGACGTGGACAGAGAAGAAGACGAAACACACACAGCGCAACTTTCAACTTTATTGGGAAATGAAGACAGCATCACTTATATATGTTGATCACACGTCTTCATTTCCCAATAAAGTCGAAAGTTGCGCTGTGTGTGTTTCGTCTTCTTCTCTGTCCGCGTCCAGAGCGCATTTCCACCAAAGATACTTCTTTGTTGCTCAAGTTATCAGAAAAAAACTCCGATTGATGGGATGTGAATGAACAAGTTCTTTCTCTGTTAATATAAGTGGGCTCAAATGTATATTGCTGTGGGTTGCTCCAACAGGTGAGAAATTTATGCTCGAAGCGAAAGGATTAAGCGAAGCTCGAGACTGCAGTTGTCATTCAGTTACAGCATGCACAGTGAAGTGTCTAAGCTTAGTCCAAGCAGACCTGATGTGGTAGCGGATGGTGAATTTGTCGTAGAACTCGGACGCAGCCCCCGTGGACTCGACATCCGTGTAGAAGCGCATGAGTGCGGGTCCTAGCCTCTGTTGGGCACAGGGCAGGTCGAGTAGCCGCGATGCCAGCTGGCCACAGCCACCGGCCACTGTGGCACAGAACAGCACCTCGACCAGCTTGGCACTCAGGTATGGCTTGCCCAACCGGTCGGCCGAGCACAAAAGCTGCGCCAGCAGCTGCACCAGGGATGCGTCCGCCGCCTCCACTGCCTGTGGCCGATACCTGTATCATGGAAACGGACACCCATTTGCTTGTGCCCACATGCACAGTAGTCCACTGTGACCAAGAAGACCAGCCCCGTGGCTTTGCAAAAGTATTGTAAAAATCAGAATATAGGTCAATTTTTTTTTTTTAGAAATATGCAATGGAACGTCCACCCGTACTATATGCTGGTCACTAGCAGACACATTTTGGGGGTCTCACAACAATGGCCGACTGGATTTGACCATCTCAATCACCATCATCAGCATTATGTTGTTTCCAGGAAAAAATGTGCTTGTGCTGTGGCTACATTTCGCATTTTCGTAGTTGTCTTGCAAATCTATTAAGGCTACTGGTAGCTACTGGTATTAAGGCTACTGGCTACTGGTATTAAGGCTACTACTAAACAGCAAAGCTGTTTAAAGCAAGCTGTAATTAACCAGGCGTCATGCAATACCACAGGACATTGTGTTAAGTGATCTTGCTCTGCTTACTGCACTTCTTTGTTTCACATACGAACACACACAAAAAGCTATGAAGTGGCTTCCACTGGTCGAGAAGCCACTTCAAACACTTCGCCAAAGAGAGCCAACATGTCGGCGAATGCTTTAGCATCTTCCTGACCAGCAGTAGAAAGATGCATAGCAGCACCGCCGCAGATGAGGAATACGATCACGGTGGCTTGTGAAAAACAGCCGTGAAAGGCATGCACGTGGCAGCAGTCAGCTGCAACCTTCTGTTGAGTAAATTGCTCCTGTTTTACTGTGGCTCTTCGTTCTGACTCACTACACATGCAACAGATCAAGGAGTTCCAGCAGCATCATGCATCTGCTGGAATTCTTTCAGTCTATCTCTTCGTTTTCCACTCCTCTCCAAGTAAAAAAAAAAATGTCGGTCCATGCCTCATCAAGCTTTACAGGAAGACATGACGCTCCTTTTTGGGCAGGCAAGTTTGTTGAGATGGCACAGGCAACCAATCCCAATCGAAAACTTGGTTGAGCCTTCCTCAACACTGTAACAATGCTGTTTCTCTTGCCAAGCTTAACACTGGCACTGTCTGAAGACATAGCCAACAGTTTTTCAAAAGGCAAATTCTGCAACCTGATCGCATCCAGAATCAGATGTGCAATTTTGTGATCCAACGCTTCCCCTTGTACTGTCCTTAGGCAAAGAAGGCGGCTTTTGACTCTTTAACGAAGTACGTCACAGCAAGAGGGTAAAGCTGTGTATCCCTGTTATTACTGCCATCCACAGCAATCGAAAATGCCTGCTGTTTTAGGGCATCCAGCAAAGGGGTCTCCACATTGGCAGCCATAGCACGTGGCTTCTTTGCACTTGGGAAACATTTTCCGGAAATGTGGTCCAGTGCTGACACTCAGAAGGATGTGGTGTTTAATTAAAAATGCCGTGAACAGGCATTCTGTACGGGTTAGACTCAAGTCACTGTCACTACATACAAAACTTGTCAGGCTTGGCTGGTTGTCCTTGTCTTGTATGTTTCCCTGGAGTTTTTTAGAACAGATGTGGACCTGGATATCGGACTTGCCGCCGTGGAAAATGTTCACATCATATGCACATGCGGTACAAAATCCAAACTTCTCCCCTTTATTTGTCAGCACGAAGCATGAAAATGCCGACATGTACGACTTCAAGAACACTTAGAAGTACTGTCGCAGCTTCGAACCTGCCATTACACCGCGAAGCTGCTACAGCTAAATCACTGCAGTCGCACTATAGGCGCAATGCCTCAGACGTGGCAGAAGGTAAGACATTCTACGAACAAAGGCTACAGGTTGGTATCGGCAGTATCAGGTATCGAGCTTTAGAGATGGCTTCATAGTTCACCAAAAAGATGACAGAAGTCACTAAGCGCAGCAGCAGCAGCTGATGATGATAACTAAAGTACAAAATGTTCTTTCGTGGCGGCCCAAGGTACCGCGGTGTTGTTTTAATAGACATTCCAAAATTTTTGATTTGGAAATGAAATATTTTCCATAAAATTTCAGGCAACATTTGTGCATTAGTAAGGAAGGTCGAAATTCGTAAATTCTACGAAAAACTTGGAAGAGTGGCAGGTATGGGGCCTTTGAATGGTGTTCACGCTAATTTTAGGCAAACATTGTTTTGTTGTGTTGCCATAACTTCACTAGTACAAAGATTGTCATAATCTATCTCTACAGTTCTCTTGGCTTATCATAATGAAATAAGCTCTTTATGAGCAAAATTTTTTATATAGTTGTCCTATATTATGAATTTAAGAGTACATAAGGTTCTGTTACGTGTAATCACTTGCCGGTGCTGCCATGTAACATTACCTTGTCTGCAATACTGAAGGAGCCCTACAACACTTCGAACATATCGAGAGAGCACAATGTACAGAACAGGCGAGAAAAACACAGACACAATGACGAGGACAATGTGTTGTCCACTCCTCTTCCCTCCCTTCTCCACTCTCTTGTGTCCGTGTTTTGCATGCCCGTTCTGTACCTTACGAATCCTTACCAACCCGCTCAGCTTTCTGTCCATTTAATATCCAGAGTGTGGTGCCGATCAGTCATGGAGTATCCTATGAACATGTGAGCCAAATGTTATTGCACCACATGAGCCAAGGAATTCACAATTTGGTCACCAATACAGCTAGAAAGTGCCCTCTCTTTCTTTTACCAGTGACCCCACAAGGGGCACCAACGTACATTGCTCGACTTCTTTCATCACTTTTTTAAAAGATACACACATTTTGTTGAGCTCAAAATAAAAAGATAAACCACAGCAGGTGATCGTTCTGTGATCAAGAAATCAGCCAATGCTAGTTCTTCCTCAAGCAACTTAGTTGGCGCCCCGAGTGATGTCATTTGTCGTAAGAAGAGCAGGCGCTTTCCAGCTGTGTCTTAAATGAAACTGCAAATTCTCCAGAGCATGCAGTGCAATAATACCCATTTATTAAAAAAAAAAAGTTTCACAATGCCCCTAAGGTGGACGTCCTGAGTAGTACTCTTGGACCTCTTAATGAATGTACAGCTTAAACATGCGTGTTGGTTTTCCCTTGAATCGATGAACAGATCTCTAAACACTATGTAGAACAGGGAGTTGCCGTCCTGACAAAGACAAGTCCACTTGTCAAAACAGTTGGCTCCAGCGACATTCCCTTCCCTGTTCTGCATCGTTTTTAGCGATCTGTTCATAGATTCAAGCCTCCATCTTCCCTGAGCTTCTCTTCTAGTTTGGATTTCCCTTGCAATTCGAGTAAACCTCACAGCTTGAATAATACTACCAATGTTCCAAATCTATAGTGCACTTTAATGTGTCACTTGCTTTAGCATCCCTACACCTTGCCCTTGTGGCTAATGATGTACTTACAGTAGAACCTCATTCATATGCTTTTGAAAAATAATGCAACGATGAATGCATTATCTGGAAAAATGTATGATCCAAACAGGCAAAAGAAAACACGCAGTTCCATTGAAAAAGCAATGCATCAATATAAATATTGAAGTATTTTACAACTTCATGTAATTCAGGAAACAAAACGTTATGAAACAGCAATAAACATCAGCTCATATTAGCTGCTGAAGCATGGTGGAATGCGCCCAAAGACGCGGCAGTGACCGCGAGCGCTAGCCGTCACAGAATCGGGAATGGAACACACACTTGTTGTCCCTTGCTTCAGTGTTTAAACTACTCCGCGTCTTCAGGCAAATTATTTAACACATAGCACAATTTGCACATTCAAGTTTGGCCGGTAGATCACCACCCCCCTTTCCTTTTTTTAACCTGTGCTTCCTTGACGCCACCGCTATAAGTTTCGAGCCGGCAAAGAACATGAAATTTATAGGCGGTAGAAGGGCACGCATTTGGGCTGGTTGGTTCATGACTGCAAGAAGACGAAAAGGAGTTATCGTACCTGAGTTGCTAAACTGAAGATATGTATAGTTGGTTTTTGTGCATGTTGATTTTGTTGTTCATTTCATTTTGATAGTGGCGGCATACTTATGCACGACGATTGTTGCAATAAACACATATGGTTGTTAGTCAGCGCCCGTGTCTGTGCTCTTGCTTGTTCTGTGTCCTGCGCTGTTTTCGTCTTCTTGCAATTATAGGCGGTTCCCAGCTGTTGAAGTGGTGCTTGCGTCGCACCACTTCAACAGCTGTCACATGTGACCGTAAGCTTGAAAGCATGGTGGTACATAGAATATGGCACAAAAAATTGAAAACTCAAGCGTCAGTCATCATTAAAGTTCATTGTCTGTCTGTCTGTCAAGCCTCAGTCACTACCCAAATTAGCACGGAAGTGTATGAACTAGAGCTGTGCGCACAGCGAAATTTTGAGTGCAAAGCAAATTCATATGTTTATGTTCAAGTGTGAATCTAACATTTTTCGAATATTTTTGAATAATACAGTATCTAATTATGGAGAAATGTACTGTTAAACATGGGAAAAAAAATTCTTGCATGCAGTATATATTTCCATAGTGTCATTCCAAAGTCCTGAAGAACAGTCCAACGATGAACCGTGCAACAGAAAGCTGAGGTAAATTCGCCGCAGTACAAGGGTGTTACAGTGAAGCCCGGCTATAACGAAGTTGGCAGGAACCTGAAATTACTTCACTACAACCGCATTTTCACTATATCTGGACTCTAAAAAAAATCAAACATTATGCAGACCAAGAAAAAACTTTATTTACACTTTCTGAAAAAAGCGATCAAGGGTCCCTTGCACGTATTTCGCGAGCGCGCGTTTCACAACACTGTGCTCAACGCTGTCCAAGAGATCGCAAATGCCCAGTTTGGAGCACAAGTACATACGCAGTGTGTCGACAGCTGCGAGAGCTGCTCCGGCGGTCCCAGGCCGAGGCGCACCAATGTCGTCACCTTCGCCGTCCGAGGAACTGCTATCTGCAGCCGTTCCCTTTTCGGAGACACTAGCGGCGAGTTCATCGGTGGCGAGCTCCTCCGTTGTGACGTGGTCTTTATCCACCAGGGCAAAGTCCAGATAATCCAATCCGCTTGGGACAAGGCTTGCATCGCCCGCAGCCTCCCACAGCTGCCCCAAGCTTGTCACTGCCGTGGCACCATCCACTGCAGCAGCATCGATGTCTGCTTCTGCCGTTATTTCTTTGGCAGTGCTGCTTCCCCACGAAAAACCTGCTTTCTCGAAGCAGTGAAGAATGGTCTCAGACTTCACGTCCTGCCAGGCTCCGCTTGCGAAAAATACCGCCTTTACTAGCGGCACCTTCAGGTCGGCAGCGTTGTTGGCTGTACGGATGTCAATCAGCAGATGCTTGATGACACGGTGGCGATAATGCACTTTGAAGCTTACTATCACTCCCTGGTCCATCGGCTGCATTTTGGCGGTTGTGTTCAGAGGCAGAAAAATTACCTCGACAGCGCTCAATGTGCGTTAACATAGTGTGCGCTGCAATTGTCCAGCAAGAGCAGCACTTTGCGCTTCTTCGCGGACATTTCCTCATCAAAGTCTGTCAGCCACTTCCGGAATATCTCCCCCATCATCCACGCATTTGTGTTGTGTGTGTACGCGACAGGCATTGACAGCACCTTGGCGAAGCCCCGCGGTTTCTTGGGCTTGCCGATGACCAATAGCGGCCGCTTGTCGGAGCCGTCCATGTTCACGCACACCAACACTGTGATGCGATTTTTGCTGTTTTTTCCCCCCACACAATTATCAGTCTTCGCCGCGAGAGCTTTTGCAGGCAACAGCTGAAAGAACAGACCCGTTTCATCAGCGTTGTAAATATCTCTTTGTCTCAAGAATGCGGCTCCTGTGCTTCAACATCCAATGGTGGAGACCGTCCTCGTCAACGGATGCAGCTTCACTGACAATGCTCTTGCATGTGATCCCATGGCGGTCTTTAAATCGCTGCAACCATCCGTTGCCTGGGTTGAAGTTCTCGTGGCCGAGAGCAAACCCCAGACGTTTGGCCTGTGCTAGCAGGATCGGCCCACTGAGCGGGACATTTTTGGCATGAGCGTCTACAAACCATTTGTAGAGTGCCGCTTTGACATCTCCGTAAGTGGAAGCGCGAATCTGCTTCCGTTCACCGCTGCCAACGTCGTCGTCCAAGACGGCATCAATTTTGCTTGCATTTTTTATGATTGTCACCAAAGTCGACTGTGCTATGCTGTACTTCCGCGCAATGTCGGTGTCACCTCCGTCAGTCGAGTGAAAGAAACCAGAGAGATGAACGCATTCACATTTTTCACTTTTCACTGTTTACTTTCAAACAAAGCGTAATCAATAATACATAAAAGCACACTTGTCTGATTTACATTGCTAATTCGCTAATTATGAGTCCAAATCACATCCTATTTCACGTTCGTAAAGGATAGTAAAGTCTGAATTACTTTCGTGGTGGTGGCATCCGACGTCGTAGGTGATCACTCACTGCAGCCCTCGAGGCGTGGCCGGGGGAGCGACGTGAGGCCAGAGACCGGAGCGTAGCCGATGCGGATTCTGCCCAGACGAGCGTCTTCTCTTTGCCAGAGCCAAATTTCGAATGCCCCAAGCTCGCGTCGGCTTCTTCTGAATTATTACCGCCCTCTCCCGTGATCCCTCTGGTGGTCGACCATGGGAGAGGAGCCTTTCTTACCGCTGCGTCCGTGCGCACGGTGTTTATAGTGGACTTCGCACGACGCCGAGACCCGTGGGGCCTGCGCAAGGGGCAACTCCGGTGGTCTGCTGGGCGATACAGGAGGCCCACACATGGGGGTGCACTGTCTGGCGTCGTCTTCTAGACATTTGTCCGATATTCACTGAACACTTCACTGATCAAGTCCCTTTTCACAGGCACAATCGTGACAGTCGGTCTTCTTAATTTTCTGCCAAACTTCATTCAAAATGGCACACTTCACTTTCAGAGAGAGCACTTTTCGTTTGGTCGTCGATGAGGCAGTCGTTCCGGGTATCGTTTGACTCGACATTGTCGCAAAGTTCGCCGATGCACATGGGCAGGCCTAGCTGCAACCGCGGCAAGTCGAAGCGTGCTGCGATAATCCGCTTTTCACCAGTGAATAGAGACAGCACGAGCGAACGAATGCTTCTGCAGCTCAACCGTGGTCAAGTCCAAGCGCGCTTCGATAATCCACTTTTCACCTGTGAACAGAGACACAGCACGTGTGCGAATGGCTGCTTCTGCTGCTAAGACTGAACTGACTGAACACCACGAAAGAAAGAACGGCTTTGTGTGCAACAGGTTTGAGCGGAGCCGCTGGCGGAGTGCCGCAGCCAGGCTTAGGCAGGCCTAGCTTGTGGCGCCATGCCATGGAAGAAAAGCAATTTAGGAGCGCACCAACTTGCTTCGCTTTTTCACCAAAATGAGGCACCACAAGCGGAACTGGTCTAAAGCGGCCACAAAGTCTCTGAAGCTGCCCCACAAGCTCCTCTCTAAAGAGAGGAGTACGCCATGACACGAGATAAGATCGCGGCGGTCGGCCCGCCTGGCACTGGAAAAAAGAATGGGAAACATTCGCGAGATGGCTACCGGGCGACTGTGTGGTGCGGTGAAGCAAGCTTTCGCAGGGAGGCGAGTGGAGCGAAGCGGCTGCCGGGAACCAAGAATTGGCGGTTTTTCGGCCTAGTTGATTCACGCGAAAGCTCAAAAGGTGGTTTGATGGATTTTTTTTTTCCTTGTTCTCAACAAAATACTTCGCTCTATCCGCTGAGTCGTATTCTTTTACTTCGTTAAAAGTCGACTTAAAAGGCATTGAAAATGCGGAAATTGGGACGGGAAATCAAGGTCACTTCGTTTTAACTGCTATTTTGCAGTAAGTAGGTTCATTATAAATGGGCTACACTGTATAGCTTCGCTGCTATATGCGCGTGTTAACTTCGCCGCAGTACGCTCGTGTTAGCTTCACCGCAGTGCGCAAGTGTTTGCCGCAGCACACAAGAGTTAGCTGTGCCGCAGTACACCGGTGTTATGCGGCGAAGCGTACTACTTGCTGGAATGGCCACTTGTTATGACAGAAAGCATATTTTTTCCCCCTTAATTACCAACTTTACCAAACTACTATTCGAACTATTGGTTCGAATACTGAACGTTAAGTGCGAATCGAATTGAATAGCAAACGCTATTCGAAAATTATTCGAAATTTCGAATATTCGCACACCTCTAGTATGAACATATGACTAGCATGACTGTTTGGTCATGACATCACTAACTTCACATCCTTGCCACTTATCAAGATTAGGCATAATGAAATCATGTGTACCCACAGTGAGTATGCAGGTACCAACCACACATCAATGAATGTCACCTTTTACAGCCTATGCAGAATTGCATTCACACAATCTTATCCATTTACATTTACGGGCTCCTAGTAAACTTTATATCTGCGAATGTTTTAATTAACAGCTTGCTTCCAGAGCTTACTAGGTTGCCCTGATAAGGAGAACACAATAAAAAAATCAACTGAGCTTTTCACAACGGATGAGGTTATCAACACTCACTGTATCACAAAGAGCAGGAAGTCCGCAATGTCCTCGACGTACCACTCGGGGTAGGCCGCAAACAGCTTGGGCAATGTGGGCGCATCAGCTGGAGCCCTGCAGGGTGCACAGGTACACCTCTATCACACCTTCTGCAATCCAGTGTCTCATTCAATGTGCTTGGAGACAATTGCAATCTTGCCAATTAAAGAGCAGCACAAATGCTGGAATCCCTTACCAGCAAGTACAGTGAAACCTTGTTGACACAATCCTGCTCACTAATATGTTTTTCGGTCTTTTTTTCTGACCCAGCACCCCATAAGCGCAATGCATTTTCAGACAGGTGATGTGATTTTTGGATGGCACGAACTACTTCCCAGTTGCCATGAAGAGTGTATAAATGAGATTCCACTGTATGAAAAGTTCGTGCACAATGTTTAGGTGTCTATCACCCTGAACAAAAAAGAATAAACTAATGTCAATGAGTTCGAAAAATAAATGTAGTTCAGTCATTTTTCATTTTTAACGAGAAGAAAAGAACATAAAACAGACGTGCAACAACCTAAATTAAAGCTTGTACAGCCAATGAACTTCCAACAGACTTTATTAAAGATTGATGCAGAGCTTGCCAAAGATTCACCGTTCCAAGCTTATGTACATAATGCTAATTGCATGCAGTCATGGAAGTGGCAAAACATATGTCAGAGCAGCTCTGGAAGCAGCAAATCTGGCTCCTTGGAGCGCAACTTGTCCATTCTGGAATATGAAGCAACAATAGTGGCTTCAATATGGTTTCTCTAATCACATAAACGACATTTCAGAACATGGCGTTTAAGAAGTGGACATGGAAAAGCCCTAACGGCGAAACCAAAAACGATAATAGACTTCATACTAAGCAGTGATTCAGGTATAGTACAGGACACGGAAGTGTTAATAAGGTCAAAATTAGTGATCACAGACTAATAAGGACAAAGATAACTCTCAATCTCAAAACAGAGATACAGAGCTACTACATTTGTCTCTGATATAAAGGGATATTTTGACAATATTTTTGCAAAAAGATGAAAAACTATTCAGGAATACACATTTCTTAATTAACTGGTGCTGGCGCTCTACAAAGACGTATTGAATACAGCATAGTTATGTGAATAAAGAATATCAGCGAGTTAAAAGGAATTTACATATATGTTCAAACACAAGATATGCTTTGTTCAGAAGGTATAGATGCATTAATTGCACTTAAGCAATGGAAGCTTTTCAAATAGGCAGTCTTATAGATAGTGTCAGTTTGCCTTGAACACAAGAGATGTTAGCAAACACTCCCGCTCTCACATGGGTCTATTCTGACTGCTCAGAAAAGGAAGTGTCTTCCCTCCACCTTAAAACTTGTCGACACAGGAGATGCAGCTTTGCTTAGCTTAGCAAAAACTCTTCCTTTTCCCCCCTGAAACACATCAACTCATGTCCTTCCTCCAATGAAAATGAGATACCCACATCTGGACAGTAAAAGTATTTCACTAATGAGATAAAAAAACATTTTTCAAATCTATCTCGGTACAGAAATACAGACACTCAAAAGTATCTCTGAGATACTATCGCGATATAGGCCTACTGCCCAGGCTCCCGCTTGACATAAAATATATTGCTAAAGGCTTCTTTACAGGATCACTGTGTACTTGCCAAGCAATTCCTTTTACAGTGTAATTTACAAGCAATGACAGCTTGAATGAAGGCACTATGTCATTTGGGGCCATCAAAGACCCCCCCCCCCCAGAAGAAAGAAAGGAAAAAAAGGAAAAACCAAGCCCATATGTGACTCACGATTGAAGGACGGCCAGGAACACAGCTGCCGCCAGGTTATACAAGCCGAGGCAGCGACTCAGCAAAAGCGGGTCCAGAAGCCCAGCATCGGCACACAGCTTGCTTTGGGCCACTCGCCGCGCCTGCGCACGCCACTTGACCAGCAGGCGGCGATTGTGCGTGGCAGCAGGGCTCGCTTCCCACAAGGGCTGGCTGGCAGCCATCTCTTGGGCCAGCCGCTGCAGCTCCCGCAGCACCCGTAGCCGGCGACCGTAGCGGGCCATTGCTGGCACCACACCGAGGTGGGCCGCTTGCATGGCCAGGAACAGGCATTCCGTCGAGAAATTGGCTTCCGTCTTCGGCTGCGAGCCTGCGTGATCACTCCCTCATAAGGAAAACGTGCAGGCAAAACACAATGGTTGTCCGAGTTGTGCAAGCTTGAAACAGAAAATGGGAGCACCATGAACAATCGGGAGAGGATGAAGCGACACACAGGAAGGATGCTCAACTTGCAGCCGAGGCTTATTGAAGCAGCACAGAAATTTATGCAAGCAACCAGCAGGGGTAATGACAATTGTGATACAGCTACCCGATAACAGAGTGCCAGCAGCTTCCCATGAGCACCACACCATACACGTGCATGCCTTCAACAAATGGCTTATGACTAGAGCTGTGCGAATAGCAAAATTTTGAGTGTGAAGCGTATTCGAATATTTATGGTTAAGTGCGAATCGAATCGAATATTTTTCGAGTATTTCTTGACTAATACCACGTCGAATTATGCAAAAGTGTTCTCCTTATATGGGCAAAAATATTTATTGCATGACTAGTGCACTGCCACAGTGTCATTCCAAAGTCCAGAGGAACAGTCCAACAGAGAATTGTGCAAAAGAAAACTGAGCTGACTTCTCCACAGTATCCAAACTAGAAGAGAAGCTCAGGGGAAGGTGGATGCTTGAATCGATGAACAAATCACAAAGTACGATTTAGAATGGAATGTCGCGGGAGCCAACGTTTCGACAAGCGGACTTGTCTTCGTCAGGGCGGCAACTGCCTTCTCCAGCGTTCATTTATGTACGCCTTTGCACACTCTCCCCCGTCCTCAGAAAGAGAAGAGGAGAAGAGCAGCACATGCGAACACACACACACACACAAAAAAAAGAAGGGGGGGGGGGGGGTTGGGTGCAGGGGTATTTGGGTGACAGGTGTTAGCATGACTAATATAAATGGCAAGAGCAAAATCTTCCAAAGAATCCGCTCCTTGTACTTATCTTGCAGATGCATTGTGTGCGCAGTGCTAGAAAGCAGGACGAAAAAAGGAACACACGCTCGGAACAGAAGTTGCTCCTATGGCATGTGTCCCCCTCTCCACACCACACCACCTGCGCCGCACCAACAATGCATTTCGCCGAAAGCTTGTGGCAAAAAAAAGTAACTACAGTGTTTAATGCCGTTGTTCTCGTCGAACTGGATGGGGGCTCCGCACCTGAAAGTAGACTTTCTGGGAGAAACACTGTTAGCTTGTGCATACCTTAACCTTTTGTCGTCTTTGTTAACCCGCCACCGTATCTAATGGACACAAGGTTCCCTTTGAAAGGTTTATGCCTGTAGGCTGGAGAGTACTGAACCTGTGTATGAGATACGATTCCCTGTATTTTCTGTCCCTCGGCGTGCGGAAGTTTCCTTGAAGTATGTAGAGTTTCAGTTCAGTCGAAATTATGACCTGTCATATTAAAATGCTGCGCCACTGCCTTCGGCAGGTTATTCGCGGTGTCCGCGCAGTGCCCGTTAATTCTAACATTAATTGGTTGACCAGTTTCGCCGATGCTTGTGACAGAGTGAACATTCCAACATGTAAATAACGTTTGAACTAGTGCAAGAGAAACTTGATTTTACATGATGGACATAGTCACTTCCCGTGCTTTTAACTTTAAGATCATTTTGAATATGCTTGCAACTCTTATATCTGGGACGGGAGCAAGTTATTACGCAGGCGGTGCGCTGAGGGTTTACTTTGGCATGTACTAGCAGGTCTTTAAAGTTTCTATTACAGTGGTAGGTGACTCTTGGTACTTCCGGAAACGCTTTTCTAAGGCGATCGTTGCTTGTTAGTATTGGATACTATTTCCGAAGAATATTATTTGTTTGGAAGCGCATTGGAGTATTTCGTTATGAATGCTAGCGGCTGGTTCGCCTGCGCTTTAGGGGCTCTTTTTTCTAGTGCTGGTGTCCTATCTAGTTTAAGCGCGTCATTGTATGCCTTGTTGAGAGCGTTGTGCGGGTGATTTCGTTCAGCTAAGGTTGCCTTTACATTGCTTAAGTGGTGAACGTAATCCGCGTCGTTGCTACAAATCCTTCTTATGCACCTTGCCTGTCCTATAAATATCCCCTGTTTGCAGAGTCGTGGGTGATGGCTACTATAATCTAGACATTGCTGGCTATCCGTTGGCTTTCTGTAAACTGTCGTCTTTAGTTTTCCTTTTTCGATGGATACTGTCGTGTCGAGAAAATGAATTTTACTAGACAGAACTGGATGCGGAGCCCCCATCCAGTTCGACGAGAACAACGGCGTTAAACAGTGTAGTTATTTTTTTTTTTTTGCCACGAGCTTTCGGCGAAATGCATTGTTGGTGCGGTGCAGGTGATGTGGGGTGGAGGGGGGGGACACATGCCATAGGAGCAACTTCTGTTCCGAGCGTGTGTTCCTTTTTTCATCCTGCTGTCTAGCCCTGTGCACACAATGCATTTGCAAGATATGTACAAGGAGCGGATTCTTTGGAAGCTTTCGATCTTGCCATTTATATTAGTCATGCTAACACCTGTCACCCAACCCCCCCCTTTTTTTTTGTTTGCACGTGCTGCTCTTCTCCTCCTCTCTTTCTGAGGACGGGGGAGAGTGTGCAAAGGCGTACATAAATGAACGCTGGAGAAGGCAGTTGCCGCCCTGACGAAGACAAGTCCGCTTGTCGAGACGTTGCCTCCCGCGACATTCCCTGTTCTAAATCGTACTTTGCGATTTCTCCACAGTATGCGAGTGCTAACTTTACTGCAGTACACAGGTGTTATGCGGCGAAGCAGACTACATGCGGGAATGCTGTGTGGTACAGATGCTATATACTTTTCTTCCTTTTTTTTTTCGTCATCATCATCATCAGCCCATCTTGTGTCCATTGCAAGACGGAGGCATCTCCCAATCCTCTCCATTCTTGCCTGTCCTGCGTGACCCGATTCCATTTGACGCCTGCGAATTTTTTGATTTCGTCCTCCCATCTAACTCTCTGTCATCCGTGGCTATGCTTGCCCTCTCTTAGTATCCATTCCGTCGTCCTAACTGTCCATCGGTTATCTAGCCTTCTCATCACGTGGCCTGCCCATGTCCATTTTTTCTTCTTAACGTCGGTTATTATGTCGGCGACTCCAGTCTGTTACTGTTCTTTAAATAAAAGTTCATCGCACGCGTGGCTCTAAGTATTACTGCGAGTCGCAACGCTGTCTTTATTGTGCATTAAAATGTCTTGCTCAGCTTGAAAAGGTTTCTGTAAAATTTACCCCACGATAAATGCACCCTCCAACTTTGCTTTTATTTTACAGAAAGAAAGTGCATTTGTTACGCCAGTAAATACGGAAATTTGCTTTGATAAGTCTCATCAATGTGCTGCAGTGTATTTCATTTTCTTTTGAATTACCGTATTTACTCGCGTAATTTGCGCACTTTTTTTCACGATTTTAGAGCTCCGAAAAGGGGGTGCGCAAATTACGCGGATATTTCGCAAACACGTTTGAAATAACGTGTAATATAGTGCAACTAGCCCGCGCGGTAACTCTTTTGGATACGATCTAACGTAACACTGCAAAACGTACGGCTGCTCCAGGGAAGGCGCAGCACGTAGAAGTGTTTACGAGCCGCTGATGGCTGCCAAGATAGCGCTATCTCGGAAGCCGACAGCCGAGCAACACTACCCCCCCCCCCCCCCCCCGCCGCTTCGCGCATCTTTTCATGCTCGTTAAAGACGGGCGGGGCCTTTCCTCCCCGCATCGACGGCAGGTGTCCCGATCGGGGTGATGTTATCACATCGGCCCTCGGAGCGACGGAGATAGGCCGGGCTCGTTTGATCTCTGCTTCAGCCGTTTTCTTCGTCCCCACTCGCATGCTTTTATTCTAGCGACCGTACTTTGGGCTTCGGGGGCTTCCGGAGAAAAGAATCGGAAAAAGGGGCATCGCACTCGTAGCCCCTTTTGCGTATGACTGCGCTCGCCTGCGCAGCGAGGTGCGCGGCCGCGCGGCTGTTGGTCCATGCGTGCGCGCCGGCGAGCTGGGAACGGGGAGCGCAAAATATGCGAGTTTTTTTTTTTTTTTGCAAAGCTGGCTAAATATTAGGGGTGCGCAAATTATGCGAGGGCGCAAATTATGCGGGTAAATACGGTAATAAATCTTACTGTTATGTTACGCCCTGTTTCGCAACTCCCCTGCCACGGTAGTCTAGTGCCTATGGTACTCAGCTGCTGATCCAAGGGCCGCGGGATCGAATCCCGGCTGCCGTGGCTGCATTTCGATGGAGGCGAAATGTTGAG
Source organism: Hyalomma asiaticum (assembly GCA_013339685.2). Lineage (NCBI taxonomy): Eukaryota > Metazoa > Arthropoda > Arachnida > Ixodida > Ixodidae > Hyalomma > Hyalomma asiaticum. Next base: position 136,572,585 of record CM023484.1, on the reverse strand, counting down.
GCCCGTGTGCTGTGCGATGTTAGTGCACGTTAAAGAACCCCAGGTGGTCGAAATTTCCGGAGCCCTCTGCTCCGGCGTCTATCATAATCATAGCTGGTTTTGGGACGTAAAACCCTAGAAATTCATGTCTTGCAACTCTCTATTACTAGACACATATTCGATATTCGATTCAATATTTGAGGCTTGTTTTTTGCAGCGTAAGTTGCTATGAGATCACAACAAGGGCCGTTTTTGACGCTGTAGTTGTCCGCCACCGCTGCTGCCGGTGTCCGTAACCACTATCACGCAAATTTTAGAAAAGATAACCAGGACCGAGGTGTACTAGAACTCGTCATCTGCGTGGATTCGAACCCACATCCTCTGCGTGGCAGTCGAGCATTCTACCACTGAGCTATGCCTGTGCTTGAAAAGTCATCGCTAAAAGACCTAACAGGTATAACGTCTGCCGAGACATCACACTAACAAATGTAATGTTACGTGGCAGAATAATAATACGCCACTACACGTTGGGGAAAGTGGATCACATAACGAGTTCAAGGAATCATTTGAAAGAATTTGAAAGAACACAGGGGTGTATGTTTCGTAGCTCTTCACCCATTACAGAGTGTGGTGAAACGAGACGACGACGACGACGACGAAGGTCGACGACCTAAGCGGCGCGTCGCGGGAAAAAGTGTGCACGTGGCGGAGCGGAAAAAAAAAAGAAGAGTAGCAGAAGGAAGGCACGAGGAGCAGGACGGCCGCCACGAAGGCAGAAGGAGCCGGCGTTCGAGGAGCCGAGGTCTGAAGAGGGCTACCCGGGCTGCAGCGCTGGGCAGCCTCCTGACCGGTCCTGCGAACGTCGGTAGCCGGCGACTGCTGCCTGACCTCGCCGGGTGACCAGTGCGGCCGCTACCTACTGGTTTAGGGTTTCGGCCTTTACCTGCGCTGGGCCGACGCCACTCCGTGCTGCGTCCAAGAGCCAGAGCCGCCACCAGCGTTCGAGCTCCACAACCTCGCCTGCCCGCCGCGTCCGTCAAGGCACCGCAGCGATGACTCATTCTACCGGCGTCCATGGAGACGTGAGCGTTCACACACGCATGTGACTTTGCTTTTTGAGAACTGTGCTTTTGAGAAATGTGTAGCCCGCGAGCCTGACTCTTTTTATTGTTTGTTGGTTGTTTATTTGAGAGTGCCCATTTTGAGAGAGCCCATTGAATATATGTGTTTACTTGCCTACCGTGTACCGCATCCATCATTCACCGCACCGCACGTGAACGAACGTGACGGTCCCCTTTCACTCACTACATTTCTGGCGTCCGCGCGACAGGACTAAGCTCTCGTAACACCTTTTGAGAGCCTCACTTTGTTCATGTGCGGTGGTTGAAGATGGATGTGGAAAAACTGATAGGTGTCGGTAAACAGTTGGGACTCACAGGCAAGGCTCTTCAGCAATGGTTAGAGAAGGAGCGGGAGTGGGAACGCGAGAGGTATGCACTAGAGCGCGAAGCTGCGAAAGAATATCACGAGCGGGAGTTGCAGCGGCAAGCCGGGGAACACCAGTTGTTAGAGCTTCGGCTATGCATGCAGGAACTGCAACGAAATAGTCAAGCAGTCCCCGCCGAACTAACGGATCAGTCTTCTTGTAGAGCCTCTAAGAGGCCTAGCATACATGAGGAGGCAAGAGAACCTCCAAAACAGGACGGTCAAGGCCGTTCAGAAAACACGGAGGCGCGTGTCGCCCATTCTTCGGGTGTACCGCGGCCTTCGGTTACACGTCACTGGCACGATCCAGGACCTTTTAAGGGACCTTCTCCTAAATAGAGGGAAGTTAGCTTCTCAAACCACAGATGTGATCTGTTCGAGAATGGTCGGAGAGAATGAGCAAGGACTCATTAATGCAGGCGCAGCAGAGACGGAAGCCAGCAGGCCGAAGAATCGGACGCCGACGATCCAGGTCCCAGCCAGGGAACGCGGGTGGCGTTCCAGCCAGCGCGTCGAGTACTGCAGCTCGGTGCGTGGCCTGGCCTGCTGTGCTGTTCCTTGCCGCGGGCATTGCGGACCGCGGCTGAGGCGTCTCCAAGGTCAGCTGTCAGCGCAGCGGCGTTCGTGGCCTGGCTAATGGTCACGGTTGCGCCGAGCATCGAGACTCGAGCGCAAGCTGTCGCTGGGCAGGCTGACCAATCCTGCATCTAGAACCCCGTCTTGGATGCAGAGCTTCGGCGTCCCAACAACGCTACGAAGAACCGTCGCCACCTCCGCGCTCAACATCGAACGCCGACCCGCTCCATACCATCACCGCCGCCCGCTACGAACCCCTGCACATCGGATGGTTCGGCGTCCCGTCCGTACTGTACACTGTGAGGTATTTGTACTCTAACTGTCGACCGTCTGCTACTTTTCTCTGTGTTGCTGACTCGATCGTGTGTTGTTTACTTGTGTGTTGTGCCCTTTTCTTTTTTCGATAAATGTAAGTGCTACGTTTCTCCCGTGTCCTTTTTCTCTTCGCACGACACGCACGACAAGCGTGACGAACAGTCCGCTCTCTTATTCTTTACACAGAGGCATAATCAACATCATCATTATGAAACAATCTTCTTCAACATTTCAGTCATCATTACTTCGAAGCGCTGCCCTTTGAAGCAGTTTTGTCGTATCGTGCCATGCATCATGCGGCAGGCGACGTGCGCAGCCCCGACAGCAACCAGACTTGGCTCTTTGGCAAAGTGAAGACAGCTGCTGCTGAAGCGAATCGCAGAGCTACGTGCGCGGCTGCAGCAAGGCAACGTCGGGCACAACAGACATCTGTGCAGAAAGAAGCCCAAACCGCAGCTTGCCGTCGACGCCGGACCAAGAGTTCGGTTCGTTCTCGGGAAAACGATGCCAAGAGACTCTCTAAGATGCACAGATTTGCACGTTACAATACCGCAGTAATTATGGCGTAGTGGATACTTCCCTACTTGGCGAAATGATGAGAGTTATGGCGCAGGGTATACCTACCACCTCTACTTGCACTAGTTTCACCAAGCGTTTGAAATTGCCTCTAGGAAGGTCGCTCCTCCAGCTTACGCTGTCACTGTCCTGCGGTTCCGTGCAGGCCTGGCTCTTTTTGCCTTATCCGTATACGATTCGTACTCCACAATTTCAGTATTCGCACACCCCTACCGAAAATCATTCCCTGCTGTTAAACTGTCATCATTTTTTTCTAATGCAAATTTATGTCTTCCATTAGCTTTTTCAATCACTGCCTTGCTCGGACACAGACACTCCGTGGCTTGACTTAGTTCTTCACATCAATAGTACCCTATGACGGTTGTGCTCCCCAAAGGAAGAAGACAATACTGAGGTGCACATACCACCAGCGAGAGGCAACTTACGTATCTCCTCAGTGAACTGCTCAGCCTCCTGTGCTGTCAGGCAAAGTCGCGTGTCAGCTGCGATGTCGACTCTTGCCCCGTGGTAGAACGGGTACTGAGGATCCACCTGCATCACATGGATGATAGATGGCTTCAACTGAATCCTTCAGCATCTGTACTTTGCACATAGGGCCAAATTTTGATTTAACCAAGTTCATGATACAGTCGAACTTGCATAATTCGAACTGCTGGATAATTCAAACTGGTTCACTGGTCCCGGCAAAGTGACATGCATTTGAATAGGGAGACACTCGCTAATTCAAACCTGAAATATGCCCCACAGCTAGTTCGAGCAAGACTGCCCGGCTGCACAGACTAATTTTCATGCAATTCAAAGCGAAAAGGCAAAGTTAAATGCTCCACTGGCTGCTGCAGCTTCGCAAACCCATAGTCATGTGCTCAATCCGTGCACATATTTTAAAGCATCTAGCAGAAGTCACGTAACCTCGCTTCACATATTGCTACACTCTACGCGACACCGTGGGCATCGCCTAGTGCGCTTGTGGGGGCGCGATCCTTTCCCTCTCCCATGAGCGCTTTTTTTTTCCTGATGAGGAGAGAAATACGACATCGGTGGCTTGGACCGGCTTACCGTTTGTGAAAGGGAACTGCGGAGGCATGCTCGCAAGTGGCGCGCAATAGATGCAGTGCTTATGAACCAGCCCCCACCACCCCCACTTCATTTTTGTTCACAGTTCGACCCTCCTGTTCTATGGTGACGCGCCGCCTGCGGCACCACGGCGCCGGTGCGTGGTCGGGCGGTTCTTCTGTAAGAACGCTACACGGACTCTGCGTCCCACTGCACTGGAGCTCTTGTGTTGGCTCCAGTCCGTGCTGTTGGATTCAGTGTTGAAAAAGGTGCACCCAATCGTAGATTGCTCATTATTCTAATGCTTGATACACGTTTTCATATGTAACGTCCTTTTGTCTTTTTGCACGCGTGTTGGGGCGGGGCGATAGCCTCTCATGTTCTTATATGCACAGTGCCGCAAAGCATGGATCCAACAATTTACGCTGCGGATGGTGGCCCTGTTCAGGCAGCAATGCATTATTCGCCCAGGCGTTGTTTGGGGCCAGTGCTTTCATGCACATGTACGGCTATTCATGCTATACATGGGGCATGGGTGTCATAATGTGGGCGGTGCTACATTTGTGCCACATTTCATAGTGCGTAAGTGTGCGCCTGCTTTTTAAGTTCGCATCAACACCTTTACATATGCTGTGCTTCCACAGTGCATAGTTAATGGCATTGCACCCCAAAGGATGTGCGATACAGCCTACTTTATCGCACCTGCATTTCTAATGTGAAAATGCACGCTGTATCGCTAATTAACAGGACTGCCGCTAGTTTGAACGCTGGTAATTATAAGAAATTTTTTATCCCCGCGAAGTTTGAATCAATGAGATTGGAGTGTATAACAGTGTAAACTGCAAATTCCACCAACTTCATTGGATTGAGGTGTAATTGCATTAAAGAGCAAGCATGTGCCGCTGTGCATGGTGCCGTTAGTTCATCTCTTTGTACAGCAAAGAAACAAAAAAGCAAGCCGTCATGGACAAGCATAGAAGACTTCACGAATATCACAATCTATGTGTACCTCTGCTTGGCTGCTGTGTGATAATTCGTGCATGACCGCCATACCAATGTTACCGGAGGCCTGCTTTAGAAACATCTCTGATCCACGTCTGATCCATGCCACAAGGGAAGAGGAGTAGACAACACGAATGCTGTTCGTGTTGTCTACTCCTCTTCCCTTCTGCCCATGTTTTGCGTGCGTTTTCCTTACACAACGAATCCTTACCAACTCACTCAGCTTTCTGCCCTTTTATGTAAGGGCATGCCAGATGTGGTGCTCTGCTGGGCTGAGTGACCATGTAGCACATCTGTTACGGACGTGCCGGCAAAACGCGAGCCCCCGAAGCTGCCGCGCGGCAGGATCCTTGTGCCGCGAGACCATTGCTCCATGCGCAATTTCTCGCGGCACGCCGTGTGCCGCCGTGGAGACGACCAATCAGAAAGTCCCCGCCCGTGACGTACGAGCTCCGTGGCGGAGTCATGTGGACCTGCCTGGGGGCTTGTTTCATACATGTGCTGTGGCTCGCTTGCCGCTCTTACTCGTTCGCCCGAAGGAGGCGGGGTTTCGCGGGGCTGCTGCCGTGGTTCGCCGTAGGCAGTGTGGCAGTGTTGCTACCGAAGTGTTTCTCCGGTAGTGTGTATAGGTCTTAAGGGTTGCTTTGCCATCTTCTGCACATCTGCAGATTTTTTTATTCTTATTCTGATGGCATGTATGCTACGACGCTTCGAGTTTGGGGGCACGTGCAGTTGCCTTTCCAATAGACAGAAACATGACTCAACTGCTGCTTTTGCTCGCTCGCTGTGACGTCACATTTCGGATCGTCCTACTATGTTATTTACATCATAATCAAATACATCATAATCATCATAATCACATCATAATCTACATCATAATAATCACATCATCATCATAATCATATCAATCTACATCATAATCAAATAAACAGGTATGCTTATTCCCTGATATTCCCGAAACCAAGCTGACACTGGGGGTGCGTAATGGCCAGAAAGACCCGACAGTGAAATAGTCAAGTTCACTAACTTGGCTATTTCACTGTCGGGTTTTTCTCTACAGGGTTTCTTAGGGTTTTCTCTACAATAAGCTCTTAGAATAACGAACAATTTGCCATAGCGCCTTGAAGTTCGTTGTACTGAGATCTCACTGTATGCTTCATATTGAGGACACCTAAAGCTCTTGCTTGGAACTAGAAAGAAGCTGCAAATTCTTGCATAGTGGTTTTCGAATGGGAGTCCACAAAGTCACTTTGTGGTTCCTGCAACACCTACGGCAAAAAAAAAAGGGGGTCACTTTTTTTTTTTCCTGTTGTTGAGGCCAGTGCACTTAGCTGGCTTCGCTGCATGGCCCCAATGTGCTCCGGCAAAGTCAACTTTGCTGTAGTACAACTTTGCCACATGACACTAATGCACTGAGGCAAAGCTAGCGTTAACACAGTGCCATACAGTGAAGAGGCCACAATACCCCATGGCTACCGGTCTGGCACTGTCATGCAAAAGAGTTTTACACTATGCAATTTTATTGCGCATTAATTTTTCTGTACATCATTGCACAAACCACACAACACTGTCTTGGTTGGTCTCAGCTCTAACCTATTTCGCACTATACCTGGTGTTATCTTACTGCCTCTAAGCCCTGGCCGCCCCCTTTCTGGTCCGCAAAGGGTATCTGACATATCCATGTCTGAGAGCCACTGACTATTGGAATGAAACTTGAAACAGGACACTCTCCTAAGGCACAGAATATAGACCTCAGGTGTTCAAAAATTCCGGAATCGTCCACTACGGCATACCTTTCCTTTCCAAAACACTTTCGTTCCCTTTCCCCTGCCCCCAAACGCCGACTCATGCCTCCAACACGGGCTTCAGGACACAGAATTACAATTATTGTAGTTAGTGCGCTTTACATGAGGCCACTGAAGGCCTCACCCTCTTATGCACTTTGTAATGTTTTTACTAGGGGTACGTGAATATTAGAAATTTCAAATAATTTCCGAATAGCGTTTGCTATTCAGTTCAATTCGCACTTAAATTTCACTACTCAACTATTTGAAGTTGGTAATTAAGCTGAAAAAATATGCTATGTCGCATGTTGTGGCCCATTCCCGCATGTAGTCCACTTCGCTGCATAACACCTGTGCACTGCAGCGAAGCTAACTCCCACGCACTGTGGCGAAGTTAGCTCAGCTTTCTGTTGCACAATTCTCTGTTGGACTGTTCTTCAGGGCTGCAATGATATTGTGGCAGTACACTAGTCATGCAATAACTCTTCTTGCCCATGTTTAGCCAATTTCTCCATAATTTGACATAGCGTTAGTAAAGAAATATTCAAAAATTATTCGAAAAATATTCTATTCGATTCGCACTTGAACATAAATATTCGAATTCGCTTCGCACTCAAAATTTTGCTATACGCACAGCTCTGGTTTTTACATCCTGGTGCAATGTGATACAGCAGAAGCAGATTTCCTTAAAAGTGGTGAAGGTGAGTTCTTAATGTTTCTGAATGTGGATGAATGCACTACTGCAATGCAGCTGTGGAACAGGGTAAGTGCACCAAGACAAGATTATGCTGCCGGTTTTGGCAATTAGTTGCCAACCTCTGTATTCTGTCCGTATGTGGCAAGTGGCCATGTGTCCTGACCTTGTCTGGATGGACACGAAGGGCCAGCAGCTGCAGCACGGCAGCCAAGTTGAGCATGAAGCCGTCCGAGGCCACGTGGCGGGGCTCCACTTGGAGCTGACTGCGCTTCTCGTTTGCCTTGAGCACCGATCCCAACCAGGTCAGCACGCCTTCCCGGCACGACCGCACCAGGGTTCGCATTGCCACGTGCAGCTGTGTCTGCAAGTGCGCTTCTTCACATGAGACCATCAAGGAGTGTTGCTGAACTAAACCATGTGAAAAACGTAAGACGAGAAAAAGAAAGTGACAAGACAAGCGCCTCAATGATTACCTGCGAGATCAAAGATTCTCGTTTAAATGACAGCCATTGACAAATTTCCTACAGGGCAGAGTTCCTACAGGGCAGAGATCGCAAGTGCACTCTAGTACTTACAGGTGCGAAGTTGCTCACACATCACACAAGAACGGTTGACACATGAACTTGAAGCATTTTTTATTTTAAGGGCTGGCAATGGGTGTTGCTAAGCCACCCATTACTTTGCACAATGCTTGCAGTTTAGTTACCTTGATGTGCAGGTTAAGTGTTCAAAAAAGCTTAATCATGGACACGAGTTTTCCACATTAATGGTCACAGAACTGAACTGATTTTTATTTGATCCCAAGAAGCGCAAGTCCCCTTTGGGCCGCGTCCACGACGTGACCAGTCACAGACTGATTTTTCGGACTTGGTGGGGAACGAAAAATGGTAGAAAAAATTACGCAGTCAAAAGAGTTTGTTCAGCAAAAAAATCCGATTTATAAAGCTTAGACCGACTTAAAGAGGTCTCTGTTAACTACGCTTGGAGGCGATCACATTTGCCTGTGTTTTGGTTAGAGTGTGGTCTCCTGTACATTTGTTAACAGAGTCACCGGATTGGTGATCTAAGCTGCGAACTCCCATCACATGTTCAATTCAATTCAATTTTATTCTTCCGTAACATTGGTAAGTACATAGGAAGGAATTACACAGAAAGAGCTCCCACAGTGACACACTGCAACGGGGCCTGTTATTAATTACAGAAAAAGATGGAACTAAAATTAGCAGGCTGAAAACAAAAAGTGCAAAAATTTAACAATATTTACAAGGTGAAACGTTTTTGTTTTGCATACACATAATGTATACAACAGAATAAATAAGAAAAAAAGACAAAAAGCAACATCACAGTGCAGAAAATGAATGGTTTACAAGGAAAGGGTATAATCTTACAGTGAATGTTGGTATGATGATAGTGCAGGTGAACATCTTACATCAAATAGTAGGCTGTTCCAAATTCTCACACTGGAAAAACCAACAGTTAGTTTTCCATAGTTGATGCGGCACTTGGTGAGCAAACGATTATTTTGTGAAAAGAATCTTGTGGTGTTAGAATTAGAAAGACTGTCTCCCAATGACGTAATGCAATTGGCGGTTTTTAAGTAGGCAATAAATGACGATGTTGTGACTGTAGCAGCTGAGCTTATTTATTGAAAGAACATGTCAGGATGTGTCAGGTATCTTCCCGTAGACTAAACAGCTTTGTGGATGCATGGAGACCCGGCATATTATTTCATCACCGATGCACAAGCTGAGGTTGTCGTCCACGCGGGCGAAGTCTGAGATCATGCATTAGTTATTCTATCCATTCTTTTCATCGGTGGCGTCAACTATGCTATCATCTGCCACGAGTTCTTTCAAAGTGCAAAAGCATGCAAGCTAGAAAAGTCACGCATTACATTTCCCCTTTAGCTTAACTAACTTTAGTCAGCCACATATGTACATGCAAATGCATGTAACATATCATGTGCATCCCATGGCATCCCATGTGCACAAGCCTGCAAGTGATCATGACAGTACTGATTGAATGTCCATAAGCGGGCAATCAGCAGTCAAGCCTGGCCAAGCCAACCAAAAATCCAAACCGCCGGCTTCCATAATGGAGTGGCAAAGCCTGAAACGAGCGATTTAAGCCGGAAACTTGAATGTCTATGTGCAAATTTGTCAAAAAAAAAAGAAAGAAAAGTTTGCGAGAATGCATTACCTCTATGACAACCTTGACGGTGAGTTTACGAAATCTGGAATATTCACCCAGTCTGAATTTTTGGAGTCCGAAAAAACAGTCGGCGACTGTATATTGTGTTTCCTCAGTAAACATGTTCAGTCGTTAGCATGCACTTGTCCTGTCACTTTCTTGTCGAACATTTCTAGCACGGTTTCATTCAAAATGCACGACCAAATGGCCAACAATCCTTCACGCACCCTGGCTGCTTCCAGCTTGCCCTGCAATGTCTGGTGCGCCAGCTGCACGTGCTCTGGCTCCCGGTCCTCGTAGTAGGCCCGCACGAGATTGGGCTGCGCACCAAAAGTAGCATTGTGTCGCTTGGTGGGCTGACATGTGAGAGCCTACTACTGACCTCGTCCTCGGCGAAAGGGGACGGGGCGAGGAAGGGACCCAGCAGCGAGAGCCGACTCAGCTCACGGCCTCCACTGGCCGTGATGGGTGTGGGCAGCCACAAGGGGTCGTCCACCATCTGTCGGGCAGGCAGTGCGCATGACAAACACTAAAGCACGTAAAGGTTGCAGGCAAAGGAACACTAAAGCGAAACACCAAGGCGGTTTAGACTGGTAGATCATTGCTCGGGAGCTCTATTGTTGCTCAATTCATCTTTCTGTGTTCAGTATTGGAAGAGGAAATGGAGGTCAAAGTTCATCAGAACATTGAAGAGACGATGTCACAAACCCCACTCCTCCTTTATTTTTATTTTTTTGCGTTTTCACCGTACTGGTTCAGTAAAATTGCCTGAGACATGCTAGGTTTCTGGCTTCCTTAGAATCCAATGTATCTCTCTTTTACCCGTAAGTAATAAGGCAGGCCTTAGTGGACGGCATGCAATCAAAAAGCTGATTGCAATCAAGAAGCTGACGTACACTGGCCTTGGTCATGATTAAAAGTGCCCGTGTAACAGTGGTAACACACTTGGAAACGTACTGTGCTGTCAAATTTCCAAGTGGCTCCGTGAACTCGATTGCCTTTCTTTTTTTTAATGCTGTGGTAAAATGTCGTCACTCGTTTTCCCAGAAAAGTGAAACAACAGATTCATGAGAGAACTACAAAGAAATGCTTAAAAAAAGCTTTCTTTTCAAAAAGACATATCGAACATTTCTCTGAAAAAATTTCAACCTATATTCGGGTTTGTACGGTATGTAGAGGCGCTATCATCCTGGCTGAATCTTTCACAAACATCATAAGCCCATGAAGCAGCAAGCAATCCACCAATACAGGCAACCAACACAAGTGCCCATCCAGTACTGTCTAGAAAGGTGTGCGTTCATTGTCTTTACCAACTGGCAGATGGGCCATCCGCTGAGGAAGCGCAGCTGTGTCAGCTCCACCAGAGCGGCCAAGGGGGAATGAAAGGACTCCGACTGCAGAGAGCAGCTGCGCATGCGCTCCACCACACCTCGCACCAGAGGCACAAACACCTGCGGCAACATCACAAATGCCATTACTGCAGGAAACAATACAGAGCATGGAAACATCTTTTTAGGGTGACTGATTTATTTTTACAATACTACTAGTCTAAAAGTGCTCTAATGAAGAGTCGAGATAACAACTGTGGTTGCATTAAAGAAAGACTCAGTCCTTATGCAGCCCTTGTTGGGAGCACGGCTCAGCATATAAGGGGGCAGGGGAAACAAAATGAGAGATAGAAAGGACAGGATACTGGGCTTTGAAAATTTTGACCCCCTGGGGTTCTTTAAGGTGCACTGACACAGTATGCAGGCCTCTAGCATTTTCGTCTCCATCGGAAATGAGACCACTACGGCCAGGTTCAAAACCAAGTCCTCTCGGGTCACAATGGAGCAGCATAACCATTACACAACCACAGCAGACCATAAGTGGGGACACTAGGTGCACCGACACATGCATACTGAGGGAAATACATATCCCATACTAATGACGCTAATATGCTATAATAGCGCACAGCTCTTCTACTACTACAGCCGACACTCATTACAACGGACCCTGATAATATGTCAAGAAGTGTTCGTCATATCCATTTGTCAGAATTCAGTATGAGGGGGCGGGGGCTGTCTGCGCCACCGTGTGACCAATATTATGGACTTCAGTTTGGAAGCATGGGGCAGGCTATTACTGTACATATTTACGCGATTGTAAGTCAACTCAAATGTAGGTTGACCTCTCCCCCCCTCCCAATCGCATGTCTCAAAGAGAGAGACAGAGAGAGAGAAAAGTACGCGCATTTCACACGAGGGAAATTTATCCATGTGGTTGCTGAAGACCACTCATTGTCGCTGGAGTCATCGTCGCTGTTGCTGCTGCCATCATAGCTGCTGAAGTTTGCTTATCGGCAACCTGGCGAGCCCCTTCTTCAGAGCACCGTCCCTGACTTGCCGTGGGCTAGAGTTGGCGCAGATCTTTTTCAGCATGCTGGAAGGAATTCTTGGTTGTCTATGACACCTACCCTAATTTTCCTGAAGTCGAACAGCTAAAGGAGAGCTCAGCAACAGCTGTCATTCGGAAACTACAACAGATCTTGCAAGACACGGGCCACCATTAGAAGTTTGCAGTGATGGCGGCCATCAGTTCACGTCAAAAGGGTTTAAAGATTTTGCGGCTCGATATGACTTCCAGCATACAATTTCAAGTCCGCATTTTCCCAGATTCAATGGACTTGCCGAGAAGGGCGTGCAAGTGGATTCTGGATAAGACAGAGAGGAGTAAAGAGGATTTCTATTTGGGCCTTCTGAACTACAGGGTGTGCCCTCTTGAGGACAGCCGGTCGGCAGCAGAGCTGCTGATGGGACGGAGTCTCAGAACGCTGCTTCCAGATTTCTCGGTGTCACTCCCAAGGCCCGTGCGAAAACATGTTCAAGCAAAGACCCCAAGAAGATCACTTGCTATATCCAGGTACCATGGTCCCGTTGCAGCGCATATCACTAATATCGAGCAACAGCAGGTCGCAACTGTAATGCCACGATGGCCTCATATACAGGTTTCCTTGTTCAATCAATGTGCGAAATTCCCAATGGCATTTGGTCACTCAGGTGTATCACTGCCAGGATGAGTGCCTCATCATGCCTGAGCCTGGCTGCATGAATAGAGCAGCCATGGAATGTGCGGGATCTTTTTGGAACCTGCTGAAGAGATGTTGGATCAGGTGATACTGGGAAGTTTCCAAAATCATGGTGATGGCGCCTAACCTTTGGAGGTTGATTCGAGCAATGCCTTCTGCGTTCTTGCGATGAAATAAATGTGACCTCCAGTTGCCACTTTGTTCCATTTGCGGTTTTTTTAATAAACTACCATGCCGAAATTGGATACAAGAAAAACACACTAGTAATGAAAATTTTCTAGCATTCGTCAATTTCGTTACATCCAGGCTTAACCCTTTCAGGGCCGAATTATTGCACCAAATGTGAGCCCCTCCCCCAAACAGGGTTGATCTTTTTTATTGCCAATTTAGATTCTCTGGATGAATCTATTTCGAGAAAAAAATGGCGTAATTTTTTTAATGACCATGAAGCTAAAAAAAATTTTGTTTGTGTTGTTACATATACATGGTTTACTCATGAGTAGGAACGACACAAATTCTAAAATAAGCTTCTATAACCTTTAGGACATGAGGCGTTGTAAAAAATATAGTTCACACACAAAAAAAGAAGCGCACCAGAGTATTTTGCACTCAACTGATTTGCAGCAGAGCAACCGGCACACATTTCCATAGTGTAAGGGAGTTAGGCGGGTAAGCGCACTGAACAGACCTGTATGGTTGTGTGCATATTTGGAAAGCGAAACAAATGAGAAACCTTTGTCTTATCCTTCACCTTCTCACCGAAGAAATGGAATTGGTTTTCTTGAGTCCTAAGAAGTGGAAATGCAACCATTGTATAAGTTGGTGTCTGCATGGAAAGAGATGTAATTATGCCATGCTGAGCCACAGCGTAATAAGCGGTGGCCCTTTGAGAATTTGGAACGAGAAAGCGATCAGTTTTGCGTTCACAATGAGCGGGAGCCGCCCGCAGAAGAAACCTGAAACTAGCCACCGCACGCCACCGGGTGTGCAAGCGATAGCCGTACACCGCTGCAGTAAAACATAAAAAGAGAAACAGGAAGACAACCACGCAAGCAAAAATTCCATGCATTCCCGCTACAGATGGTCCGCTCAGGAGTGAGCCAGATCTTTTGAGCAGCTCTTTCTGAAGAATGTGTGACCCACGGCTCAGTAAAAGTGAGCGGCGGTTCTTTCAGAGACCGGAAGGTGGTTCTCTCTCGCTCAGCAAGCCGAGAGCGGGAGGCGGTTCTCCGTTGCTCAGTGAGCTGTGCTTTCTCTACTGCTCGGTGAACCGTTCTGAACCACTGAACCAACGCCGCAGTGCAGCACCACCGTGAACCGGTTCATAAAGTGCAGGTGAAACGAATGGGTCTTTGGTGTTGGTTGAAATGTTCCGTTCGAGTTCACGCGTTCCGTCACTTTCATGGTACGTACGCTGGGTCTTCTGCTGAGCGCGACTTTCGCGCCATCTATTGGCGGTGCAAGAAGGCAAATGCCCTCCTGCCCTTGCTCGCAAGAGTCGACACCTTCTCGCCTTCAGCTTCCTCCGTGGGTGCCTGCCGGAGGAAGCTGAACTTCTGAAGTTAACCGTCGTGCTTTTGGCGGAAGTTTCCATGGCCGAGATGGCCGTGGTTTGCCCGTGTTACTGAGGGGCCAGTTAACATATAGGTCGCCGCTTCGCAGTGCACCTTCGGCGCTTTCACTATTTTGCTTGTGTCACTACTGCCAGAGCCAAGAGCATCAGTAACGGGCACAGGCGGCTAGCGCGCCCGCCGCAGACCAGCAACGGGATTCTGTAGTACGTGCTTGACGTGTTAGTGAGCATATATACTATAAAATCGCGTCTCTGACGCCCCTGCCTCTGGCAGCAGTGACACGAGCAAAACAGTGAGAGCGCCGAAGGCACACCGCGAAGAGGTGACCTATGTTCACTGGTCTCCCCAGTGTCACTGGCAAACCACGGACGCGATTGCAGGCGGGGGTGCAACAAGGCAGTGGAATGGCTGCCCGCCACTACGGCTGGTCTCTCCTCGCACCAGAGCGCTTTTCCTCGGACCCGGTGAGCTGGTGAGCCGTCGAAATGAACCGGTTCATTAGTGAGCTGAGCCGTTCTGAGCCGCTCACTCAAGTGAGCCGCAGTGTGGCAGCACATGTCAGGCAAGATAAATGATCAAAAAAGGCGTGACTTTCAAACTTACAAGTGATGACAAACATGTACGTCATTGACTATTCTGAAGGTGTTCGAGGAGGATGTACATCTACGCCATTGACACAGAAGGGACTAACTGTAGTTCAATGCGCTCTAGCCAAAGCAAAGTGCAACGCAAGTTCAATTCACCGCTGACCTGATGCAAGCAGACAGGATCCCCAGCAGCCACATCCAGCACCTCTTGGAGGAATCCGCTGGGAAGTCGCTGCTCCAACAGGGGCTCCAAAAGCAGGCTGCGTTTCCAGGGAACACTGTGCAGAGGAGAGAGGAAAGCCCTGGAAGCATGCACCCCTTCTCATGTACTGTTGCTGCTTTGTTGCCAAAATTTCTGACTGCCATACCTCCGACTAGCCTCACATATGAGGGCATACCATTTGTCCGCAGAGAAGGATGGTATTTCAGCAGAACTTCTTGGGCGAATTGGTGCATATCTGTTGCGTATCGTTGAGCATTCAACAGACGAACACAGGAAAGAACAGGCAGAGTAAACGGAAAGAGCGCAAACTATCAACTGGTTTTATTGATTCGGCCATTGCATATATACTATGCATGTCCCAAACAACACGAGAGAGGGAACAGAGAAGGGAAGAGAGGAGGAATCACAATACAGTAGACTCCCTTTAAGACGAACTCGAGGGGACCATGACAATTTGTTCATCTTATCAGAAGTTCGTCTTATCGGAAGTGCCTCCAAGAATGAATTGGCCACATGCCCAGGTGGATCCAAACACCTTACTTCAAAAAGTCAATCAAGTAGACTTGCAATTGGGAAAAAAATTACAAGTGAAACCATATTTTTACCCAACTTGAAAACTGTCTTCAAGCACTGGCACGCAGCCATAAGTAACATTTCATCTAATGATTTTAAGTATCCTCCAGTATTTCCATGCTGCTGGGAAAGGTTGTTTATTAGAGAACTTAAGCAGGCACAAGCTACCTCCCATATTCTTGGAAAGCACTTCTTCAGTGAGCATGTCAGTTGTGTTGCCAGTCAATGTATTAGGCATTGTGGCGCATCTCTGAGGATACTCACATAGGCATTCACGTCCCCAAGGACACCTTTACTGCCCAGGCTAGAAACTAGGCCTGTCTTTCTTTAGGACAGTTTTCCTGCACTTGCCCCAGCAGGTGCTGGTCAGCCAAAAGGTCTAATGTGTACACTTTGTTGTGGATCAAAAGCAGCATTCACTTTTTTATATCCCCCCTTTTATATCCCCCCGTTTTTCTTGCCCCTTTGTGGGAGCCCAGGTCCTCCCTTTTTGTTTTGTTCTGCTTTGCTTTACCACTGCTCTACTAGAGTCTCTGTGTAAGCCAGAGTCTCTTTGTAAGCCCTCTTGAATTTTTTCCCCTTGTGTTCCTTTGTAATCTCCCTGTAGGTGCTGGACAGGAGGTGGGGAGACAACAAAAGGGCCCAAGAAGGCAGGGTGCCCCTAGCACTTGGGGTCCCCATCAATAAAACTCTTTAGTTTTATTGCTGGCACCCCAGTGGCTTTGCTTACTTAGTCTTTGGTTCTTTTGTACTCTCCTTGGTGGGGAGACAACAAAAGAACACAGGCATACAGCCCTTGGGGCCCCCTACAATACACTAGAAGCAGCTGTCCACAGCACTGGGAAAGTTCCTCTTAACAGAAGGTTACCTGTGAGGGGGTTTGTCTTAAGAGGATTTCTTTTGCATTGAGTCTATGGGAAACCAAACAAACATACCTGTGTTGTTCGTTATATCCGAGAATTCATTATAACCGAGTTTGTTTTAACGGGAGTTCACTGTATATACAACCTCACGTCAAAAAGCTGCGCAAAAAGCTGTGTTGAATGTGCAACGATACCCAACAGAGAAGAATGGGTCGTTGGCTTTACCAATCTTTGGTAGCGTTCACAGATACCTCCAATTCTCACCCACTTTGCTGAGGACGGCGGTACCAGAGTTGGCACATACGGAGTACGTATTATACACTAGGAATCATGGTACATCGCCTTTAAATTTGCACCTGTATCTATAGACATTTTCTTGAGTGTGCCACCATGTTGGCTAGCGGGCGGCACCATCACTGATCTGGCAATCCACTGGCTTGGGCGAACGCTTGCATTTGCACGGCTGGTATACAGGTGGCTCCAGTTGCAGCCATTTCTTTAAGTCTGGCACACTCAAGTTCCTATGAATTTAGGCTGTGTATGTAGGAAGTGAGTCTGCGCAATGTCTTGAAAAGGTATGGGCCTTTGGTGGTAATTTATTTTAACACAGAACACTGCAAACAAGTCCCGCCACGACTCTTGCTCTTAAACGCGCACACATTTCCACCCTTTCTGGCCGAGCAAGAGCACCCCTCGGGGACACAACGAATTTTTTCTCAAGTTGTATTGTTTCTCCGGTTTCTTTACACTGTATTTTTGCCTTTATATCGGCTACCATTCATATATGCAGGCCTGAGTGGATTCACTGTGGCTCGTTTCGGTTACGGCCCTAGGGCAGTTTTTGTTTTTTCTTTTGATTTCTAGGGTTTTACATCCCAAAACTATATGATATGATTATGAAAGATGCCATAGTAGAGGGCTCCAGAAGCTTCTAGCACCTGGAGTTCTTTAACGTGCACTGACATTGCACAGTACGCAGCTCTCAATATTTCACCTCCATCGAAATGCAGCCACCATGGCCGGGATTCAATCCCGTGACCTTCGAATCTGCATCAGAGTGCATTAGGCACTAGACCACCGTGGCGGGGGATTCTTTATTTATTTTTTTTTGTACATTTCTTCCTTTTTGCACTTAGTAACATCACTGATCGTCTGGGACTAGTGTACGTGTTATGAAAATGGAAACGGAAGAGACGGGAAAAAGGCAGATAAAGGAATGCGGCTTCCCAAGGCTATCGAATTTCGTGAATGGCTAGATGTAGTTCATAGGCAAGGCATTCCAGGGAATGTGGTTGGAGTGACTGTGCAATGTGGCCCGTTTTGTTATCATACTTAACGGTGAAGATGCTGGAGCTTCTGTTGCATAAAACACAGATATCCATCTGTTCGATGTTTCACAGTGCATGCCCGTGCTGATGCCCATCATCCGCCTAGGAGGCGTGTTTTGTTAACCTTGTCTACTGAATGTACTTTCGTTACAAAACACACCCTGTAATGGGCAAGGCAAAGTTACATATTATCTGCTGAAATACCACTATGTGATAGCAAAAGTGTGTTTACTATTTCTCTTACTCTGCTGAGCAGATTGGTCATAAGCGGGACTTGTCGCGCACGCTCCTTCTGTTCATAGCCAAGGCTCAGCATTGGCGTCGGGTTTGTTGTGCCAAGTCCGTCAGAAATGTCCTATATTCCCCAGAACTTCCATGGGGCACAAAGCTTTTAAGCAGGTAATCCATAAACAGCAGTGCTCCTCATCAAGAGGAAACAGATGCAACTCGAGTCTGCAGCAATGAAATTTCCGCATATGGTGATGCACTTTGCATGCATTTGCACGAATCTATTGCGTCCTTGAATCTAATGTGTCCGATTATCGCAGGTTGAGGATAGAAATGCACCTGAATATACTGTTTTAAAGGGCCCCTAAACAACCCCGAGGTCCAAAATTTGTTTTAAAGATATAACTGCGCTCCTGTGCGGTGTGAACATGCTCCCGCAAGAATTTTGCGAATAGGTGCAATAATAGAGAAGTTACACGGGTTTAAGTGACCGCTTGCGCCGGTTTCGTTTTCTCGGTCGGCCTCCCCACCCTTCTCTGCTGAGGAGAGGGTAGGGGCGGCGTGCCGTCGAGACTCCGCCCACTTTTGACACGTGACCTGACGTGATCATTTGACGTCATTGACGCTTGCGCTGCGGAACTGGTTGCTCCCGTTCTAGAAACGTTGGGTTGCTCCTGCGCTCACGCCGGTGGGATGGCCAGGGGATCTGACAATAGACGTTTCGACCAATCAACAAGATACGACTACGCAAAGTTGTTCGCGGTACGACATGACGACACCTAGGATGCGAGCGCGACTGGTCAGTCGCCGGAAAGAAGCGCGCGAATTGTTTTTTGAAATACGGCGTCTGTGTGGCGCGCAGCGCTGTCATATTCGCAGAATGTGATCGCTGCAACCTTCTCTATGATTGAGTTAGCTTGTTTGGGCGGCTTTGAAAAAAAGTAGGAGCCTGTTTAGTGGCCCTTTAAGAATCTGCGGTAGGTAAGACTTGGCGGTCAGAAGAAAGAGATGAGTAACTTGCCTTTACCGATCAGAGAATTCATGCTTCCCACAGTTTTAGGGGCGAAGCTCCTTAAGGCATGCGTCGTGCGTCCCCGATGTATGTAGTAGTAGTAGTAGTAGGTAGCCACCGGCGCGTGCCTGCCGGGAGGCACGCACGCGCCGAGGGCGAGAGACAACGTTGGCTCAGGCAGCGTCTCCTAGCGAGTCTCTTGATTGAGAAATACCGACTGCTCGCGTTGGAAAAGCGTTGGAGAACCACGAGCAGGAATTATCGGTTACCTTGCGAACGGAGCAGGAATTATCGGTTTCCTTGCATTTCACGGACCACAAAGCAGTCATAAACAAGGGACCACGGAAACCAGCAATAAAAGTTTGATAACATTTACTCAAGTGTTTCACTTTTAATTGTGGGGCGAATTGCACGGAAGAGTTTCACGGTTTACCGATGATTCCTTCGGGAGCTTCGCCCCACTCATCATCATTCACCCCGTGAATACGCTGTGATTTTTTTTTTCTCTTCCGATCCATTTTTATTCTTTGAGACCACTTGTGCTCAAACTTCGATAGCACCGTTCGTTAGCTTGACAAGCTCGTCTTGGGAGTTCCTGTTGTTTTCTCATTTTTGACCCACACAAACATTTCCCTGTCAACATACAGCTGGATGTCGTAGTGCTTCCTTTCTTCACGTTGTACCGGTACCACACAAACACATTCAATCACGATATGTGCATCGTGATCTGTATCCCAGATCGTGGTTTGGCTGACATCAGTGCTTAACTCGATACGCATTAGTTTGCAGTGTGTAGCTGCGACCACCATTGATCACGTTCAAGAAAAAGGATGCCAATTGACATTGATCATAATGAACAGTGCCCATGAGACACAGGCACTACTCACAGTCACAGGACTCAGGCATACGAAGTGACAAGGCTATCTTCAGCATGCAGAATGCCTTTCGTTTGAAACGAGATTTATCATCTCGCGCGACATTTGCGCCCTGTTTGGAACAAATGCAGTGCAAATTGGTCGTGGTCGAGAATGAAATCAACTAACTGGAACTCGGCGAAAAATGCACTCTGCCGCCATAGGCGCCACCACTTTGTGACGGCAATGACATTGCATCCGACCCCTCTGGCGGGAGGCTTTTGCCAATGCCGCAAATGTGGTTTCGGTTTCGCACTTAATTCTAATGTGAAGCCAACATTAGAGCTCAATTTATTGGAAAAAAAGGTGCGTGTTATACCCTTGTCACATGGTGCATGTAAACGTCATTCGCAGCAAATGACATTTATAACTAATGTCATTCTGTTTTCGCGTTCCTCGTCTACACGGTCATACAAAATGACATTCGCCAGTTATGTCGATGTTTATCTCCCGGATACTAGAATAACAAAATGTTATAAATTGTGCCTTTTATTTGCATATTTTTTCTTTATTGTTAAAAATACAGTGGTAAACATTGGCAGGCTATGTGAAAATATATCGCAATACGATACGGCAGTCTATACACTAGACTCTCAAAACTGCAACTGATAATTCAAACTTTCTGTTAATTCAAACACAGAAATTTGAAATATTTAGTTGATCTGCTATGTTTTCAGTGTATTCACGAGATGTTTAATTCAAATTGTGCCATTCAGTTTATTTGCGTTAATATTTTTTGCTAATGCTTATGAGAAATACAGTGGAACCCCGTTCATACGTTTTTCAGTGGACCGGGAAGAAACGTAACAGCTGGGAAAACACAAGAGTGAGGAAAGCTCCGAAAATGAATGAGAACAGGGCCGCTTTGATTTCAAACAATTTATTTCACCAAGGTGAGCCATCTACAGCCGCCGACCGATAATTTGGACAGCCGCGTGGTACCGCCAGTGCCCCCATAGACTTAATGTGTTAAGACGACTGATATTACGGACGGTTTCTAGCTCTAAATTCAATCATTCGGACTCCGTTCGAGGCTGTCGAGCGCAGTGAATGGGCCGCCACTACAGCCTCCGGCGCCCCGATGAGAGAAAGTATGGCCTCACAGATTGCAATCAAAACTGTGATCATTGAGGTTTAGTTAAAGCGTGACGCACCAATTTTGGAGGCAAGTCACCCCGTCACTGCGATCAATCACCGCATCCCGTTCCGGCACCCCCCGTGTGGTTTGTACGGCTGTCGGCTGGTCGCGTCGGGTCCGCGATAGCTCAATAGCGATTTCACGTTTCGTCTTCAGTGCTTGTTTACCGTATTTACCTGCATAATTTGCGCCCTCGCATAATTTGCGCACCCCTGATATTTAGCCACCTTTACAAAAAAAAAAAAAAAAAAAAGAAAGATCCTCGCATATTTTGCGCTCGCCGTCCGGCCCGAACCAGCTCACTGGCGTGCACACGGACAGACTTTGGACAGCCGCGCGGCCGCACCCCTCGGTGCGCAGGCGAGCGTCATACGCAGAAGGGGCTGCGAGTGTGATGTCCCTTTTTCCGATTCTTTTCTCCGAAAGCCTCTGGAGCCCAAAGTACGGTCACTAGAATAAAAGCACGCGAGTGGGGGTGACGAAAACGGCTGAAGCAGAGATCAAACGCACCCGGCCCATCTCCGTTGCTCGGAGGCGATAACATCACCCCGACTGGGACGCCTGCCGTCGAAGCAGAGAGGAAACGCCCCGCCCGTCTTTAACGAGCATGAAAAGACGCAAAGGGAGGGGGGGGGGGGGGGAGTGTCGCTCGGCTGCCGAGATAGTGCTGGCAGCTCAGCTTGCGCTATCTTGGCAGCCATCAGCGGGCGCAGCCGTCAGTGGGCGGCGATTCCTGCAAGTGTGACCAAAACTGTCAAAAGTGAAATCAAAATGGTGGTGCTCGGGCAGGTACAGTGTGCCAGGTTGCGACGCACCATGCGGGAACAGGCCCACAGTTGCGACGTAACAGCAGGGTTCGCATGGGATCCTATGGGAGCTATGCCGGGACCGATGAAAAACGACGTAACAGCCGGGAAAACGTAGCAGTAAGGAACGTAACAGTGGGGTTCCACTGTATCGGGTGCTTTGGTTCCTTCTAGCTGAGCATTCGTGCTCATACATTTTTCAACAGCCAAAAATAAAGCCAACTGTCTCGCAGCACTTGTCAGAGTTCGAAACTGCCAGCAGAAAAAAAAAAAAAGAGAAGAAAGGAAACACTGAGGTTGGGACAATGCAAGCAATAACAGTCCACGTCTGTTCTTCCTAGCATGTTGCACTGAGCCATACTTCGGCTTGCATCGCATAATCCAAACTTCCAATAATTCGAACAAAGTTCGGGTGTCCCCTCAGGTCTACTGTCATTTCATTATATTAGGTGTTAGACAATTTCACTCATCAGGTTGAGAGGCCCAGCAGTTCGACGAGCCTTTACCTGGGTCCAGCCAGGGTGCCCCGCAGAAGCAGCACGGCCTGCCGCACTGCTTGCATCCGCACCTCCTGCAACACGAAGGGGTCCTGCGTGTGCACAACACGTTATTATTGTCTCTGGGGTCAACTTTTTTTTCTGAAACAATATTTCACATATTATATATACATACCTGACAACCTAAGAGCTTTAAAAATCTGGAGGTTAACAAAGCAAGGGGGGAGGAACTAAAAGAAAAACTTGCACGTTTTTTTTTTTCTTCTTGCTTTTCAGGGCAGCAGTAACATCACGCACAGCTCTGAGTGACCGCAAGTGAAACTTTTACACGTCGGCAATCATACCTGACCTCGTAATAACACAGGCTCGGAAAGCAAAGTGTCCTACGAACCGAAAAAGCTAGTTGCCCGTTCCCACACTTTAACAGTCTTCACCACATAACTCTGTATAGCAGCAAAGCAAACTTTACACGCTGCGATGTCATCTTGAGTTTCTCATCGACATAAGGGTAAGTTGCCACACCGTAATCGACAAAGGGCACACACAATCACGGCAGCTGCCTTTCCATACTCATTAGAGGGCAGAGTGCAGAGCCTTGTGGCAAACTCCGGGGTCCCTCAAGGGAAAAGAATTTTTAGCATTGTAGAACCCCCGCCCTTCAATACCTTCTTTTTGTGGTGGCTTCAAGGCTGTTTACTAGGAGATTTAGGACCATGTCCGTACAATGGGAGGACTGGTCAGAGATCGGGAGTTGCCCAAAAATATTGAGAGTGTCAGCAGCAATGCTGCAACGACAGTGCTGCCACTACCTTCTTTTTTGTCCCCTCCCCGCTCCATGGTGCTGCAGTGGATGGAAATAAAACTACAGCTTCTCACACACTATGCCACGGCAAGCCACCTGATGCAAAGGGCTGCACTGTTGTGCATTTGCAACAAGTGGTCGTGGCAACATTATGTACTGGTTGGCAACATTATGTACTGGCCACCCTTATGTACTGGTTGGTGGCCCAGGCATATGTAAACATAATGGCATCACGTGGAGCACCATTGTTGGAAGCGCACTTATGATGCCATATAGTGCACCTACTCAATTCTAAGCACCCCCCTTTTTTAAGACTGCGATACTCAAAGTGAGGGGGGGGGGGAGCAGGTCCTCCAAGGTTCCAGAAATGACTGCAAAAAACACAACCTTTCTGAGGCAATGTTTCAGTGAGACAGAACGAAAAATCATACTTTACTTTGCATGCAGTAAAATGAAAATTAGGTGCACAGTGAACCCATTGCTTCTTGTGTCTGACAACCGGTCACTTGCTCTCACTGCCGCTCAAACTCGAGCCTGCCACACTAACTATGTGGACCGCCACTCTTGGAATCCCACAGCAGATACTGAGAGAAATGGGCATGGCCTCGGATACAGACGTGATCCCAAAGATTGGTAGCGAGCATGCTTGGCATTGGCTATCGAACAAAAGAAGGTGCTTGGATCTGCAGCAAACTTTTTTTCCTAGCTCTTCTTCTTTAGAAAAGGAAGAGAAGGGGCACTTAGAATCCCAAGAATATGCCCATAGTAGCGCACCTGCATAATAATTATGTTAAGAGCTAGATCGCTCCACGATGTGGCAAGGAGGCCACTTCTACCACCTGCTCTCAAAACTTGTGCATGTGCCATGAACACAAGTACTTTACCGCTATGGAATGCCTTTCCGTAGTGCCACATGAGGCAATGCAAAGTGCTTCACGAAACATTACGAATCTGCAGAATTTTGACTTGGGCTAGTTGGTTCATACTCTTCAAATTGCAGCGCGACCAAGACGAAGACAGGAGACACATGAATCACACAGACGGGCGCCGACTTACAACTCAAGTTGTAAGTCGGCGCTCGTCTGTGTGATTCATGTGTCTCCTGTCTTCGTCTTGATTGCGCTGCAATTTGAATAAACGAATCTGCACTTGCCCTAGCAGCAGATGAACCCCAACTGAACCTACTGAAACATGCCGAGCATTTACTGCTTTTATTTGATGCTATTGCTCTTGAAGCCATCAAAAGACTCCTTGTAGTTGGACACACAAGTTGTGGGCCTGCGAGCCCTAGCAGCACTGAACATTAATTAATTTTGCGCTAGCAACTGATGCGGCTCACATCTGTTCGTCTCATTCGAGCAACCTAGAACTATTCTAGCTGACACTAGTCTGATGAAAATGGCAATGCACGAAGCCTGTCACCTAGCTGCTACACTCGTGCCTGTCTATTTACTTATTTATTTATTTTTGTTACCCTCAGTCGCCGAAGCATTATAGAGGGGAGTGGGTTACAAGATATGAAAAATACAAAACACGAAACAAAACGCGTTATATATACATGAAACAAGACTAAAGCAAATAACAGATGAGAAGTACAGTGCCGTGGTGCAGTCATTTATCAGGCCTCTGCAAAAGTGCAGTTCAACAACAAATTTGTTTTCCTTAGTGAATTGCATGCCTTATAATTTATTGTGAAACTTCTTGAAAAACTGATGCATGCTGTGGTGAATATATATTAAAAAAGGGCAAGGGGCACTTGGTCAGTCCATTGCAGCCAATTCCAATTTCCTTTATAAAGCAAGGGGGGCGCTTGCATGCCCCCGCCCTCCCCACTTGCCAGGGGTTTTACGGTAGGTTTATGCACTACGGAAAGGCGCTGGAACCAACTTAATAATCTGCATTTAACATGCCACAATGGTAGAAGTTAGCATTTTGTCATCACCTACAATAAACAACTTCACCTACTTTTTATCAACTCAATCATTTTTGTCGCCCTCCTTTTCTTCCCTCCCAACAGGTAACTGAAAGGATCCGGCATTTCATTTTAGGGGCGAAGCTCCTTAAGGCGTGGGTCGTTCGTCACCTGTATGTATGTATGTAGTAACCACCGCTTGCCCTCAGCCCACTACTGCATAAAGGCAGGTATGCGGCACAGAAAGCGGGTATGTGTGTCCAGGCTGCTACCTGGACAAACGCATCATCATCATCAGCTACCTCTTTCCTGAAGCCATGCACTACGCCACGAAGCGCACATGGAAACATGCACCACGATGACACTTCACCATTACAGTCTCTCCTCATTATGTGCCTGTTCCCTCTATTACAAATGGTCCAGTATACCGTACGTGCCTGGTGTGAGTGAAGCTTTGGCCCGTGCTCTGCGTAAGCATGACGTTCACGTGGCTCATGTGCCCACGCGCAAGCTGAAACAAACTCTTGTCAATGTGAACGACAAATTATGAAAACAGTGCTTTCCTGGTGTGGTTCACGAAGTTTCGTGTGCGAACTGTGATCGTGTCTACATCGGTGAATCTGGAAACTTCGAGTGACGGCTGAAACAGCACTGTAATGATGTCAAAAATTAAAGAGCACCTTCCAACGCCCTTTCTGAACATGTGCAAGGGGTAAGGCACATGTCGTCGCTATCGAGAAGGGCCTGACTTCCGGGCTGTATCTGGAATTGCTCACAATACAAACAAGAAAAAGCATGCTCAACCACACAAACAGTAATTTGCCCCCCACATACACAAGATGTTTAGGTCACGTGATTTAGACTGCTTAAATGCCTAGCTTCCTTCCTTCGCTTCTATTGTAAACAAGGCCCCCACTCCTGGTGCCGAAACGTAAATACGTTTTTATTTTTATTCTCTCGTGGTTGGTATTCTCATCTTTTTACTCAATACTTTCTGACTATCCTTAGCAGCAAGATCGGCTGCTTTGGTTCCTCAATATTAAGTGCCTCATAACAGTTACCCGTGGGTTGGTCCTCTCTTTCAGGCCAGCACGGTCGTAGCAGGAGAGCAGGTACTCCAGCACATGCTTGCGACCCTCGTCCACCCTGCAAGTGGAAAGGGAGTCACTGGTCAATGACAAGATTTAAGCTGCACATGCACTGGTAACAGCACTTTCAGGATCATTGCACACTTTGAATACATGGCACACCAATCACCTTTCATGAGAAGAGTGGTTCTATGGCAAGGCCACAACAAATGCATGCTCCTCTTGGGGCTTTTTAGGGGCGAAGCTCCTTAAGGCGTAGGCTTGTCTGCCGTAGTTGTCCATCGTAGCCACTTCGTCTTCATCGAACACTGAGCTGCCTCGAACACTGGCACGCACTCTTGTGTCACGCGTTCACGCCGGTTCCTCTTCGTTTACTCCGGCATCACTCAGTTTCGGTTTCGTTTCGTATTACATCGCAATAGCCCCAGTTTTAAGTAGTTGTTCACAACTTTTCTGGAAGGTAGAAGATGCGAAACGAATACCACAGTGTTCTAGAGAACTCAGTTGTCTGTCCATGCAGCACGAAGCATGGCTCAATTAATCCGGAACTCGGCACGATTTACGGTGAACCTCCGGAGCTTCGCCCACTCATCATCATTCACTCCGTGGATATGCGTGGATTTTTTTCTTCTGCAAGGTCATGAATCTACTAGCCCGCCTGCGCCCACTGCAGGGCGGAGGTCTCCCCCATAGTACTCTAGTTAGCTGAGTCCTGTGCTAATTGCAACTAATTTATCACCGCAGACTTCTTGATCTCATCTGTCCACCCAACTTTCTGCAGCCCCCAGCCAGGCCTGCCTTCTTCGGGCACCCGCTCTGTTACCCTTAATGACCAACAGTTGTCTTTCTTTCACACTGCGTGCCCTGACCATGCCCATTTCTTCAGCACATATGGCAGGCATTCCCAAATCATGGCCAAGAGCTTAACACTGTCTCTATTACTAAAACTGTACAACCACTGCAATCTCCCGGTACTAATATACCATGCAGAAACATTGAGGTTAACAATGAAACTCAAGCTGAAATTAAGGACCACGCAATGTGCCATGGAATAGGAAATTATAGGTGTGAGTTTAAGAGGCAGGAAGCAAGCAGAATGAATCAGGGAGCAGACAGGAATACCTGGGCAGGAGAAGAACCGACAACCGATGGACAATCAGCACAACAGAATCGATACCAATAAGAAATGGAAAACGCAAGAGAGGCAGGCAAGAGGTTAGATTGGGTGATGAAATTAACAAATTCGCAGGCATAAAGTGAAATCAACTCGTCCAGGACAGGAAGAATTGCAGATCACTGGGAGAGGCCTTCATCCCGCAGTGGGCTTAAAGACTGATGATGATGACGTCATTCGCATATGTTTGTCCCAAGACCTATTCCTTTCTCTTATAGTCCCTTAACGTATTACTCCTATCATTTTTCGTTCCACTGCTCACTGTGCCATCCTCGTTTTAAGCTGAGTTTAGTTGTGTGAGCTGAGTGAGCCTCCAAGTTTCTGCCCAATAGGTAACTACCGGTAAGATGCAGCTGTTATACACTGTTCTCTTGAGGGACGATGGTAAGCTGCCCTTCATTATCTGAGAATGTCTACTGAATGTACTCCACCCTATTATTTTTTATGTTACCTTAGCTTCATGGTTTGGGTCACGGGCCACTACCTCGCCTACATAGATACATACTGTAAAATCATGAACAAGCACCCCTCCTTTTTAACCCTGTTTACTACAGCGTACATCAATGCCAGGTAGCTTGGTAAGATCTTTTCAATTTTTCTAGCAGTTACACAATAAATTATAAGAAACAATACGATTAAGTAAGGAAAATAAATCTGTTTAGCTGCACTTTCGCGAAGTCTAGATAATGGCTGCGCCACAGCCGCGTAGTTCTCATCTACATTGCCAGCCATGACTACAGCTGGTAGGTGATAGGATTCGTGGGGTCCTATTTTCATCGGGCTAGAGTGAGCTAGAATAGTTCTAGCTTATTCTAATCGGACGCACAGACACAAGTTGCATCAGCTGCTAGCGTGAATTTAATGTTTGGTGTTGCTCGAGCTCGCGGGCCCACAGCTTGTGCTTTTGACCTCGAGGAGCAGTTTCGAAAGCTTCCAGAGCAACAATGTTGAATAAAAGCAGTAAATGCGCTTATTCACTATACGTTATTGAAAAGGACTGCTCTGGATTCGTTTCACCGAGGAAGCACTCGGCCACATCTACAGCCTGCAGAACTTGCTTCCCATGGCAAGATGCCACAAGCAGAAGTAGATGGCAATAACCGATTTCTTTTCACAGTGAGTTAGTAAAAATGTCCATTCTTGCCCCTTGTGATTAATTGGAAGTTCATTTAATTCGAAGTTTTTCATGGTCCCCGTCAACTTTGTATTAACGGGAGTTGACAGTATAGGTAAAATACATGACAAATGTTTCTGGCACAGCCTTTAGTCGACCAGTATTCAATATCGTTAGGCAGTTGTCTTATTGTCTTAGCAAGCAGTGCTTTGTATAGCGTCAGCAAGCTTTTTTATTAATATGTGATACTTATAGTTTGGTATAAAGCAATTTTCTTTATTTCTCAATCTTGACATAAATGTCAGGATTGGTACTAGCATTTTCCCACGTTCCATGTGGTTTCTACACAAGCACAACGAGATTCAGTATTTCAGTTTTTAAAGTGCAACAAGAACTGTAATCACCAACCCTGATATTTGTATCAAGATCAAAAGATTAAAAAAGACTGTTTTATAACAAAATATAAATATAAGGTATGGGTGCAAAAAAAGAACGTTGAAGCACAACCATTTATTTATTCAGTAATGTAAATGCTATACAGGCAAAGATCTATCACACATCATATCTATCAGCTTGTTTTGCACCGTGCAAGTGTTTTATTACACGAACGATGTGACGCAGTGGCACCGCCCCGAGGCAGTTTTCGGCAGCATATGAAGCTCTCCCACGTGATGGCGGAGTCTCGTGACCAGAAAAGTATTCAAGGACTCTGCCATTAGCAATCGGCTCCAACTCCCGCCAATACAAAAGTGAATTAATTACCCTCATAATTAGTATGTCTTTGACACTTTGTGATGTCCATCACAGCTAACAGTTCCCTTGTGAAGAAATCTGTTTTACTCCAATAGCTCGTTTTGAAGAATTCTTGAAAGGATTCGCTGAAACACCTTGCATATTTTAGAGCTTTTACGTGTTACATGTTAGCACATCAAATGCACTACGCAGGCAGCAGAGAAAGTGCAGCCGTAGCCGTGGCGCCGAGAGAACAGTGTCAATGAGCCTTCCTGAAAGAAAAAATCCACGCACCTCCACGAAGTGTATCGTAATGAGTGGGCGAAGCACTGGGGATCGCTTTTACTGTAAATCACCCACGACATTGCCCACTCATGCACGTAAATGAGTGACAACGCGCGTGTACAGTATATACAATGTTTTGTTTGTCATAACTCGTATGTCGAGTTCTGGATTCCGTTTACCCTTCATTATGGTCTTTGTGGTCTGCGAAATGTAGAGCCAATGGTTTTTCGATCTGATTGAGCCTGAAGTTGGCAAAGACACGGTCCATGCACATTCCCCTGGCGGTTGTCGGTTGTTTCCAGTCATACGAGATGCATCGTAGAGCGTATCTAGACGTCATATACTGCACAAGCCACTCGTTGTCTGTGATGTATACGTTGAAGTCTCCGACAAGTATGAAGGGGTTGTTCTTGTACTTTGTTTCGTAATCGCACTTTTCTATGTTGCCACGGGAGAGTCGTAATCGCACTTTTCTATGTTGCCACGGGAGAGATTCGGGGCCAAGTACACAGTCATGACGACAGTTCCATCGGGTAGTTTTATTGCAGCGTGTTTGCCGTTGTGAGATTGGCTCGTTACTGGTAGGTAGAGATTCACCGCGGTCTGTGGCAATTTCACGTACATACCAACACCACCAACCAATTGCTCTGCTTTTTCTGTGCAGAAGATGGGGAAGAATCCATAGATGTGCGGTCTTTTCGCGTTCCACGTTTCGGTGAAGCAAAGGACATCTGCTTTCATTAGTATGGGATCTCGTTTGACGTCGTCTGCATGGGCATTGAGGGAGCTGCTGAACGCTCGCTCCCTCAATGCCCATGCAGACGACGTCAATGCCCATGCAGACCAGGGTAAACTCTGCTGTGGGATCATCAAAGGCTGTGAGGCTCCGGTTGAGGAAATCATGCTTGAACCACGCATCAGCGCCTCCCATCTCCGGTAGGCAATGCTTCTGGCGTTTACCCGCCACTTCCTGAGCTCTCGCCTCCGAGACAGCTTGCTGTCAACGTAGACGTTGAGCCACTGCTTCCCGAGCTCCCAACTCCAGATCCACTTAGTGTCATTGCCATTGAGCCGCCGCATACTGCGCCCTCACGTTCATTTTCATCCATGGCAGAAAGAGAGTGTGTGGTCTGAAATGTGCTTATATACGCATTTGCACAGCAGCGCCCTCTTGTGTATTTTCACTGCAGAATACATTGTGGTGTCATGTCGTTTAAATGGAGGTTTTGGTTTCGATTTTACACGATGCTGTGCCTGGGTATCATACTGGGCACTGGGTTCGTCTACATATACCCTACATATACCCTACATGTACACTGTCAGGGTATGCTGTCACCAGGATCGACCCACACATGCGCACACACCGTCTGACGGCACTGCCTCCAGGATGGGCCCACACCCACACACTCATGTTGTTCTGTATAATTAATTTGCATGGGCCTAGAACAAGCAGTATTGCTAATGACCCAGGTGCCGTGGCGGACGGACAGCATGGACAAACAAGCCTCGCCCCTAAGGTGCTTTGCCCTTGACAGCTCATGAATTCACACATGATTATTTAGATTTTTCCGTAATGCTCTAATATTTTAACATTCTCACAGCATTTCCATATAAAAAACGGAATCCTTCGACAGATATACCTTCGATAAAAGCCAGGGTTTCGATTTAATGAATTTTGAACACAACAAAGTAAATTGCCAATTTTACCAACTTCATTATATCATGGTTTAACTATAGCACTCTTATATTTGCCACCCCATTTTATTTGCCACCATTATTGCTGGTTTGTTTACCTTTTCATTTCCTGTGATACCATTGTGACTTGGCACCTGTGTGATACATTACTTTACCACGTCGCTAAGCTATTCACAGCATGTACAGAACGTCTTGGAGAAATGGTTCCCAATGAACTTTGAATGCAATGCAGTCCACTTTTAAGATACCACATATAACGATATATCGGTTATAATGATGGGTTGACCTAACAGTCTCATTTTATACATTGGGGCTATGGGGAAAAAAACAATATATAACGATATGTGATCCACCACATATTGGATACAACGATGAAAATTTTGCTGTCTGGACAACTTGTTTCTTGCAGAATAATTGTAACATTTACATCGATAAGGTCCAATGAAACGAGCTATGCTGTGACAAGACGAAAAGTTAGCGTAGGCGAGTTCGTATTCACTGCCATTGCAGCGCAGCGCCGGCGGCACATCCCGCCCATTCCGAATGCCGAGGCCGGGGAAAGCATCGCCAGTTGACACGGCACGCTACTAGATGGCGCCAGCTGGGTAATGTTCTCCAACTCGCGCGTCGAGCACGGAGAGAGAGATAACAAGCAAAAAATTTGAAAAGCAAAGCGGTGGGCGGTGCGTAGTTCTGTGGCTCCCCGCGTCAAAAGGGGGAGAGAAAGAAAGAAAAAAAGCGGAAAGCAAAGCTCCACGGTAGCAATCCCGCCCACCCGGCGCCAGTCTCTCCTTCTCGGCGATCGCGCGAGCAACCGAAGAGCGGAGCAGATAAGCCTCAGCTAAGATGGCGCCGACGAAACGCTAGGCCGTGTCGCTTGACACGAAGTTGAAAATTTTGCAAGACTCGCGACAAGGTTTCAAGGTGAGCGCCCTCGTAAAAAAATATGAGCTCGCCCAGTCGACGATATCGACAACACTGAAGGCCGGCAGCACTGCGCTTTTGAAGGCTGGAACCAGTGGCCATGCCGTCGTGCGGAAGTGGGTTCGGGAGCCTTTGTATGCGGATGTCGAAGAGGCACTCTATCAGTGGTTTCTGACAATCCGCTCCCAGAATGTGCCGATCAGTGGACCAATACTTGCCACAAAGGTGAAAAACTTGGCATTTCTGCTTGGTCGGCCGAATTTCGAACCAGGAGGCGGCTGGATCCAAAGGTTCAAAGAGCGGCATGGAATTGTTTACAAGAACGTGGTGGGGGAAGCGGCTTCTCTGGACTCACAGGCAAAGCAGCATTGGCTCCAGACCAACCTGCCCGCACTTATGGAGCGCTTTTCGGATAAGGATGTCTACAACTGCGACGAGACCACCCTTTTTTTTTTTTCAAATGACACCATCGAAGACGCATGCTCTGAAAGGCGATCCGTGTCCCGGCGGGAAGCACTCCAAAGTTCGAGTGACCGTATTGCTCTGCGTCAATATGGACGGGAGCCATCGGCTCAAGCCCTTCGTAATTGGGCGATCCAAGAAGCCAGTCTGCTTCAGGAATCGGCACATCCCAGTCCGCTATCGCAGCAACAAGGCCTGGATGACCCACGACTTGTTCGAGGAGTGGCTGCTCGAGATGGACGGTGTCATCGAAAGCCAGGGGCGGAAGGTCGTTTTGTTGCTGGATAACTGCAGCGCACATACCGTGAGCCCGAAGCTGGCGTCAATTGAATTGATGTTCCTGCCGCCGAACACGACAGCAGGCTTGCAACTGCTGGATGCTGGCGTGATTGCAAATTTCAAAGCGTTGTACCGGCGGCGCATGCTCGAGTGGCTGGTGCTAACAATCGACCGCTCGGCTCCCGGTACGTCAGGCAATGCAGACGGGCCCCCTGACTTGAAGATTAGCCTTCTAAAGGCCATGCGCTTTGTTTACGGCGCGTGGTACAAGGTGAAGCAGAGCACCATTCAAAACTGCTTCAAGAAGGCAGGCTTTGCGCACCAGGACCAGCCTCCCCCGCCTAATGACAGCGAGACTGGCAAGACCTGCACCGCGGATCTCGCTGAGCTCTGGGAGCACGTCGCTACTGGTGATGCAGATAGCGGGTGTGTTGCGTCGGTTGAAGACTTCCCAACAGCAGACAGTGCTGCTTCGTTCTGTGACGAACTCACCGACGAGGCAATCGTCGCGGATGTGCTGTCTCGACAGACGCCAGCGTTGTGCGACGGCAGCAGCGACAGTGACGACGAGGTTGACGGTGCTTCTCCGACCCCGTCGATGACCACACAAAGTGCACTGATGTCAATCGACTCTCTGGTTGACTTCATGCACACCAAAGGGATGCCGCCAGAGTATGCACAGCAGCTGGAAGCTATGCGAACCGCGCTTGTTAAACTCAAGCTTCCGCGGAAGCAACTGCGGATTTCGGACTTTTTCAGCGCACCGAACCCGTAATGCGCAGTCTGAGTAAGAAATAAAGTTCTTTTTTTAAAAGCTGTTTATTTACATCTGTTCATTGATGGAAAAAGCGAATTCGAGCCCGGAGCTACGAAAGGTACGTCCAGTGACAATTTTTTTACGGCCGTCCAGATATGACGATTATCGGTTATAAAGATCATATATTCAGGTTTCCCCAATATCGTTATAAGTGGACTGCACTGTACAGGGCCTTTAAAGAAATCAAGGAATCCATAAGTATAAGCGCCTTTTTTTTTTCTGTCATTTACAGATATTCTTTCTTCCACAGCTATGGACAAGGCTGCAAGAATTCAGGTAACTCATCACAAGAGTCTAAGCATTGAGATACCAAAGCATTTCCAGTATGGTCTTGTGTCGCTGAGCTGCAAGTATTGACCTGAACATGATCACTGTATATTTGTTTTTGCATCATGCACTCATGTGAACTGCCTTCTTTAGTCGTTCTTTTACTCTGTGAGCTGCCTTCTTTAGTCGTTCTTTTACTCTTTAGTCAGAGTAAAATTACAGAATACATAGAAGTACACAGCAGAGCAAATTTATGCCACCATTTATGCTCTGCAGCGCAACGAATAACAAGCCAGAAAGCCCAAATCTTACTAGAGGCACCTCGGAATACTGTAGAACCTCACTGATATGTTCACAATTGGTACGATTTGCTGGTTCCAATGCTTGCTATCGCGAAAATATGAAACTTTCTAGTAGAGTTACGTTTATTTCTTCCCGGTCCTAGAAACAAGATTATTTTGCACCAAGGTTGGATTTATCATCAAACTATGATTGGCCAATAGAGTCCATGTGCAACCAAGAAGTCGGGAAGCGCACACAATCGTGAGCAGTAGCTGCCCACTACAGTGGCTTCACCACAGTGGCTTCACCACAGTGGCTTCACCACACTGCTCAGCCAACCATGACAGAAGTAAACCATCGGTGTGCCCCCCCTCTTCAGGTACTACAAAATCATTGCGCTAAACATAACACACCGCGTTCATCGGTGTCACCGCTAACACTTGCAACCAAGGCAGTTTTAACAGCAGGCACATGGTAGATGTTGGGAGTGTACATACTGTACGCTTTTAATGGCCAATAACTGAAACACACCACCCCTTCTTTGGTGTATTATTTCAATTGGTGAATTATTAGCTTAGGAAGGTTCACAGGCTTTGATACTCCAAAAATTAGAAAACAGTATAAATGAATAAATAAATAAAGACATCGGTTTCGACATGTGAGATGCCTGATCTATGTATGAGGGAGTTTACCCACTTAACTGCCAAAAACAAAAAATAATAATAATTTTGTCAGCATGAATGTCAAGATAGGAGTTTACAATTATGAAAGCGCAGCGGTGTTCATGCGCGTCATCTCTCGTCTTTCCCCCCACTGAGCACTGTCATCTTGATGACGTCTGAAAGATGAAAGTTTCAACTTGCTGTTTCTGCTAACCTCGCCTTTGATGACCGCGCCCAAAAAGCGCAAATAAATATGTCTGGCCCGGTAGACAGCTAGCGCACAACCTCTACAAGAGGAAATCCTCCCAACATTGCTTCGAAAACATTGTCAATCCTGTCATATTACCAATCCTGCCAAATTACCAATTTGTGAGTAGAGGGTCATTACTAAAAAACAAAAATAAGCAAGTTCGAAAGCCGGTATGTGCACATAGTGCATCCCCTGCTTTTCACAGCAAACAAGCGGACACAGTATGTTGCAAGGTTATAGCGCCAGTGACCACACCACATCAAACTGAAAAAGTCATTAACGCATTCCGTCATGTAATCCTGTACAGCGTAGTCATGTGTACAGTGTGACCTCTCGCTGGCAGGTATACACTGCGTGTCCTTTGGCCAGTTTTGTTGCTAAGCCAAAGCACGCGTCCCATCCGGCACTTGCTGCGCTCATGCACTACTTCAACAGCTGGGAACTGTCGATAAATTGACTGACCGATTTTCGGGGCTTTCCGTCCCAAAACCAGCCGTAGTTACGAGAGACGGTGCAGTGGAGGTCTCCGGAAATTTCGACCACCTGGGGTTCTTTAACGCGCACTGACATCGCACAGCACACGGGCCTCATCATTTCGCCTCCATCGAAATGCAGCCGAGTACCATAACCACTAGACCACAGTGGCGGGGCCGGATGATACACTGCATGTTCGTTTGTATGCTCGAAAGTTACTATGGTGGTGCCGAGAAAGTGCAGGTTAAAAAAAAAGGAAGAAAACAGAAAAGAAAAGGGCTTAACATTTTGCAGAGCCTAGAGAGTAAACTGCTAGCTTTGACGGTCAACATGCACGTGATGCTCTCACCCAGCGACCTTGACTTGGACCGTGCGACATAGATGATGTGCCTGTTCATGCGACCTGTTGACACGAGGCCACTGCTCTTGGTGTGCATGTCTTGCCGCAAGGTGAATATTCAAGGTTTCATGAACGAGAGCATGCGTGACTGAGCACAACATGGCCCGTACATTCTAGCTCACCGCCGCTTGCACGCTATGTACTGATGAATGCACGCGGTTTAGGCAGGCCAAGAAAATGATGATTTACAGAAATGTAGAGGCGCCGCGCAGCCAGTAAAGCTGTTGTTGCTTCGTCGTCGTCTTAGTCGTCAACATTCTATTCTTTGCTTCTCCGTACCAATATGAACACATGCCCTGTGTTACATAATCTGCCTGAATATGCCGACTAGTTTAAACCCTGAAGCAAAGGACAACACGCATGCATTACACTCGCGACACTATCAGCGCTGACGGTTAGCACTCGCGGTCATCTGCCGTGTCTTCAAATGTGTTCTAACACGCTTTAGTGGCTAAGCTGACGTTTTTTGCCGTTTCATGATTTTTTTATTCCCTGAATTTTGTTAAATTGTAAGATATTTTAATAATTATGCATTGCTTTTTTGATAAAACTGTGCCATTTTTTTCATACGTTTTCCCAGAAAGTATGTTCATCGTTGCATTATTTTTTTCAGACATATGGACGAGGTTCTACTGTACATATAACACGTCGCATGTATCAATTGCTGAAAAGTACATTAAAGTATGTATCATGAGCATTGTACGCTAATTTGACAAAAATCTTGCTTTGATAGCAACAGCAGCCAGCTAGCAAGAAGCAATTCTGAACTGCCCCTTATGGACTGGCTCGCCTGCATCACAGTACTTTTGGGTCGTAGCAGACTGAAGAACACGTGGTTCCTATTGAACCACAAACATTTTTCAACAGCTGTGATACAGCTGCTGTTTCGAGTGCAACTAATTTTTGTTGCATAACACAGAGATCGCTCTTCCGGTGTGGGAAAAATAGCGGCAATGTTGCACCATGTGACACAGCAATTTTTGTGGAAAATCACCAGTGCAAACAACAAATTTTCCATATGGCAGCCACTGTCAATATGTTACCATGCATTTGGTGCTGGCCGTCCGTCCCAAATGCAAAACCTATTCGCTTGGCATGATCAATGGCACGCACCTTTCCACCTGCAGCCTGACCCTCTGGACATTCTCGACAAGGCACAGCTGCACGAGCTCAGCAGTAGGCAGACCTGCACAACACAATTGCACATGAAACCGCTTACATGGGTGGTGGAGAACAAAAAATTGCACAAGAAGGAAAATGCTTTTTTATTACCTATTTAAATGTACAAGTACATTATTTTATGCACAAAACCTACTTTAGCTTTTATAAGTTTAGTATTCAACCTGCAATACAGTTTTATGCAATTTGTAAGAGTTGAATTTGGAATGTTCTTTAGCCATTTACAGTGAAACCCTGATTATACGACGTTCTCGGGATCGCGAAAAGCGTCCTAAAACGCGGATGTCGTAAAATTTGAACACAAACATTTATGCCCTTGAGTGCGCCGCAATTCGCTGGTGTGATTCGCAACAGCGGTAGCGAAACATGGCACACACGCAGCCTTTGAAAGTCGAAAAATTGCGAAAAACACGCTGTTCGGAAAACTGCATATTTGCACTGTATGTCTCATAAACTGCCCCTCCTGTAATTTTCAACGCCTAATTCGTCTTAAAACTAATTCATATCAAATATATTACGAGCAGCGGCAGCTGCTGTGCCGCTCGAACACATTCCGAAACAGCACAACTTCAAGCGAGTGCCAGTCACGCGCCATTCAACCGAGCGAGTGCCATTTTGGTTTGGTTCATGAAGTCATGCGCTTTTTTCCACCGCCGTCGGCAGCAGCGGCGGTGGCGTGGCGGAAGCATGGTATGCTCATGATTTGGGGGGCTCGCGGGGGCGTTCGAGTATCCTGCGCTTGGATGCGAAGCTGCAAATGCGCCAAGCGCGCGCTCCTCGAGAGAGTGGGGGAAAGTGCGGCCGCTACTGACTGCTGCGCGTGATGACGCACGCGGTGACCTTCTCCGGCAAGTGCTGCATGCGTCGTCTGCTGCGGTTAGGGTTAGCGCCTGCTTCGTGGCTGTCGCCGCGATGTCTGCCTTTGTATGTGCCGCTTCGCCTTTCGTTATCACAGGAGGGAGATCGCAGGAGAGAGACTTGGTCGGAAAGGGTCAAAAGAATGGGGGAAGAAAACAACCACGCCACTCTATGCCGCTACTCGCAGCGCCGGCGGCCGCTGGGAGGGCCAGGGGAAGACGAACAAACGGCAGCAGAAAGCCAAAATGAACCGGTTTCCCGAGTGCTCGGCATGCAGAGGGGTGAGCCGGTGTGACGAAAGATGCCCGGGGCACTTCCCTTTTTTTTTCGCCATTTGGTCACCCTGCTTCGCGTGCATCGTATAATTGAGATTTTTAATGCATTTTGCCTATGGGGCTTTCGCCAGGACAGGACTAACCCGTCGTAAAATGCGGGTCGTTGTAAAAGCGGGGGATGTAAAACCGGGGTTCCAGTGTATTTAAGTTTACTGCAGTGGTATCTCATGATACAGAACAGCTAGAGCTATTATTATTTATTACACGAAGCCCCACCTTTATACCATGAAGTGTTGAGAGCATAATTCTAATTTTCTGCCCACTTATTTTTAAAATTAGATCTGGTTTTTCTTTACAGTGGTCCTGGTGTAAACACTGCATTTCGATCATCTTCCCAATGACTAACCCTGATTTGATTTGAAAAGTGATTGCAGCATCACCATTATTGCGTGTTAGAGTACCTAGCACTGCAGTAATATTCACT
Source organism: Hyalomma asiaticum (assembly GCA_013339685.2). Classification (NCBI taxonomy): domain Eukaryota; kingdom Metazoa; phylum Arthropoda; class Arachnida; order Ixodida; family Ixodidae; genus Hyalomma; species Hyalomma asiaticum. The sequence continues at coordinate 136,533,703 of CM023484.1, read as the reverse complement.
TTCTTCTGAGCAGCAATCTTTCCACTGTTTCTGGAAACAAAAGAGTGGTAACATTGTCTACCTCCTGAACTGTCTGCCCCAAAAGAAAATTATTGCGTAATTGAAATGGGCATGAGAAACTATACTAGAATTTCATCAAGTTTGGCTACAACCTACAGGAAATACCTCTGCAACCATTGCCCACTTCATCCACTTACTTTCAATCACAACCAAAGGACACTAAATTTGTGGATCACAAAATAATGGTTTGGCCCACATCAGAAACTACTTCCCCTGTCTGGAATCCATATAAGCAGAGCAAAAATAATCTGACAGATTCATTCCAGAGAGCAGGCTGTCCACTTTCTTTACCGTCACCTAGACCGAGACCTCTTACTGACAGGTGCTCTTCTGAAGTTAGTACACCCCTAGCTTCTCTCCACACGGCACCGCACAAAACTCTAAAGATGATCAACTAAGTAAAAATAAGGTTGCCATTAAAACAGTTTTATGAATACACATTTATGATATGAGATATAGCAAGGTAATCTTGTGCCATACTGAATTTGTTATAACGACGTTTTGCTGTAATACAGACAAACCACGTTAATTCGAACTCCGAGGGGACAGGAAATCTGTTCGAATTAACCACAGTTCGAACTAGCGAGGGTCCCTTTGATTGGCGGTACTAGTGCACGATACCAACATTAGAAACGTGCACTATAGACTGTGATTCCCGTGCTGCCACCACCAGTCTGGTCTTGCAGCGTGCTTGCGGGCCAGCGGAGATGCCACCGTGCATGTGCGGCATAACTCAGTGGCACAGCAGTAGGGTGATTCCACGAAGATCGAACAAAGCATGGCTGGTCACCCTCTTAAATTTATTTCAAAACTTTATATATTGCTGTCCAATTTTTTGAAGCGCCGGGAGTCAATAATGACGAAGAGGTGGAGTGCCGCACTTGATTAATTGATTTGTGGGGTTTAACGTCCCAAAACCAACTCTGATTATGAGAGACGCCGTAGTGGAGGTCTCCGGAAATTTCAACCACCTGGGGTTCTTTAACGTGCACTGACATCGCACAGCACACGGGCCTCAACATTTCGCCTCCATCGAAATGCAGCCGCCGCGGCCGGGATTCGATCCCGCGACCCTCGGATCTGCAGCCGAGTACCATAGCCACTAGACCACCGTGGCGGGACATGCCGCACTTACCTGCTCTTCTGTTTTGGCCAACTTTGGTTATTAATTACACAAGCTATACTAAGGTTAGGAGGCTGAAATTTATTTCAGTAATTATATGCATGCTTCTTCTTGTGTTAAATTATTTTTGCTCTTTATGGGGAGTGTACATATTTTTATAAAAATCCTCAAAATCAGCCCAGCAAGCATTTTTCTGTCCACTTTGCGGGCTCATATCTCGAAAAAGGCTTGTGGCAGAGCGGCGAAAATTCCGCATTACGTTCTAAGCATACTCGTTTGTCAAACTGCAAAATATTATATTTATATAAGTTTTCAATAGATACCGGCGGGCTAACCTAAAAAAAACACCAAACAGTGGAAATTCCTGACAATTAAAAAAAAAAAAAACCCATTTCTGATATTTTTTCAATTTTGTACACTTATTCTCCTTCCCTTTGGCTTTCACAATCATCAAAAACATATTGCATAATTTGGTTCCACTAGGACTTACAGGCCGTCGAATTATACCCTTATCGAAGGCTCAGTGAACCATGCACGTCTGATTATTCTGACATTTGTGATCGCGTATGGCTTTTAAATTTTGGCATGATAATGTGCCTGGTCATTTATGTCTGAACGCTGCATATTAGCTGTGAGGAACACAATAATGAATGATTAGGGGTAAGTTTTGTACGCGTGGGGTTCTTTGATGCGCTGCGATACCGCAGCGCAGACAGATATTTTCCGCCTCTACCTCAGCACAAAGGCAGTAAGAACTCAATGCGTAGCTTAGATTCCACCCCCCCCCCCCCCCCGGCAAAAAAAAAAAAAAATATAGGATAAAATTGCAATAAGCAAAGAGCGCTTTCCAAATAATCTTTAGGAAAATGGAAAATTTGTGTAGGTCAAGAAGAACCACTTCAGTAAATCATGTTTCTGGGCTAAAATCGTGTTTATTCGATTAATCATTAGACAGTTCAGATTTCTTCTTTCATGTACACGTAACTCCTTCCAAGAAGGCCTGGCTATTCGCGCCACGTACAAGCCAGGAGATGCTTCCGCTGACGTGGATAGCTGCCAGGCATGCCAAGACCATGGAACGCGGGTACTCTCGTCCACTCTTCCTTCTTTAACTCGCGAAAGCCAGCAACTTCTTTTTCTTCAAGGTGTATTAGATGCACACGTTTCAGTTTCTCTGATCAAATGGTTACAAAGCCTCTGGTTGTACGAATTGCACTTTCAGGGTTTGTCCTCAAGTTGTTGAGTATTGCCTGATGCTTGACGAGACTTCCGACTCCATCGCACGCGTTTTTCCCGTGTCCAGTTGCTGAGAATACGCATTGGGTACTGGGACAACCGCTCTTTCCGAACTCGAAAAGCTTATATCTATTTTTTGAAACAAATGGCGGGTCCATCACTCACATATGTCACCTTGGAGTTGTGGGGCCGCGTCCCGCTCGACTCCATGTTTTTGCACGAAATGCCTCGCATCCTTCTCCCTCAGCTGGACGGAGCGGCGGTCCACCACTGCGACGGGGCCGCCCGCTTCGCCCATGTGGTTTTAACATAGGCTGCCATTGGGCAGCGAGAAATTCTTAGAACGTTTGCGCGTTCTGGCGTTTCTCGTTTTGGAGATGCCTCGAGAGAACTTGCTGGGTCCTGGAGAGGTGCGCACGTACTTTTGTGACCCTCCGGCCGACCGGGCCTTCGGTCGGATGGCGTGCCTCTGCAGGCCCCGGCGACCACGGCGGCGACCTGCGACCGACGCCCATGTCTGTATGTTCTTCTTCTATTTTCCTTTTCTGAGGGCTCGCGGTCGCGGGTGCGCTAGCCGGGGTTAGGCTCTCCTTCCTTGCATGGTTACCTTTGTGTGTTATTCTGTGTTCGCGTGTTGTTCATTGTTAATGTCCTTTGTTTGTGTTCGCGTGTTGTTTATCGTTATTGTTTACATTTAATTCGATCTTTATTCGGCCTTGTTATTGTTTGTATTATTTTAACCGTTATTAAATCACCATGCTCGGAGAGTGACGCCTAATGTTCTCCTCCTTCCCCGCGTGCGGCGGTTCGCGCTGCCCTGTCTCGAGTCGGGCCGCGGGCCGACGCGCGCGGTAACGCGGGATGCACGGCTGAGATAGCTAGCGCGCGGACGCGACGACCTCATTCTCTGCTCGTTGAGTGCTCGAACCCACGGCAGGGGGTTGCTAGCGTGGAGTAAACCGGCAGGTTGTCTTCCGCCCGTCCTTTCACTTTCACCAGAGCCAAGCAGGCCTGAGCGGAGTCGTGGCTCAAGTCGTCATTAACAACAACAAAACTCTTCGTAGATTTTCTCGTTGTTACCACGCTGTAAAGACGAATACATGCTGTTTGTGGCAGTGTTATGCCTGAACTTCATCAGGAAGCACGACAGTCCAGTTTTCGGCAAAACCAAAGTGGAATATAATGCTTCCACGCTGTATGCATTGCTTTTCCTCGTATATATAGCTCTACTTTGTGTCTTCCTGATGTGGTTGTGCATGATCCACCTTGCCACCAATACTCGAAGATGATTACAAAAAGTGTCAGCACCCAAAAGTTTTTTTACAAGGTCGCCTGTCTCCCACATTTCTAGCAATATTTCTTCGTCTTCTGGGATAATAATGGCGTTTTTCACTGGCAGATTCGGAGCAGGTTTTTTTGCTCCGCCGCGACGAATCCGTGTTTCACTGGTCGAGCGGGAGCGGGTTGGTGCGTTTCACTGGCAAATTCTGAGCAACTCAAACCGCGCCAGAGCGCTCTCACTTGCTCCAGCGCCGAGGCACGGATTCAGACAGATTCGGGCGGAAGCGGGCCGCATACTCGCGTCATTTCCGTCTTGTCTGTCAAAACAGTCGAAATGGCTGCGTTCGCTGCGGCCGTGGAGCTGGAGTGTACAAGAAAGTGGAGCTCGCGTTTAGCGACGACTGCAGGACAAGCAGAAGCTCTTCCAGCTCAGAAGACATGTGGTTACGACGTGCTATACGTAGCGTCGTGCGCCGTACGTGTGACGTCGCGCCGCTGGCCACCGTTTGGTTCTCCCCGCCGCACGAATAGGTCTGGTGTAGGCTGTATTTGCCGGTATGGCGTGTAATATATTGACTGCGATTGGGTTGTGAAATGAAATAGCTTGCAAATGAGTGTAAGTGTGTTTAAAGTGGAAAGCAGCACCGGGTTTTCAAAATACTCGATAGATCTGAAGCCGCGGTATGAAAGGTAAACAGCGGCACTGGCCGTTTCACCGATACGGCTCGCTTCGTTTCCATTGTTGCGCTCCACAGCGATTGGATGTGTTAACCGATTGGATGAGAAAACCGATTGGATGTGTTAACGCATGGCATGTGAGTACAAACGTTTATCGTGTTGGCAAAAGGAAGTGCTTCATTGCGAGTTCGCAGTTCGTCGCGAACGACGAAGGGATGGCAGCGGCGTCGTTCTAGCTAAGCCTACCCTCGGAGTCGGCATTGACGTAGAACTGTTTGGATGGGTTTGTCGCTCGCGAAGACACAGCTTTATCGAGAGTGTTCTTCAATGGTGTTATAGAGCGGGGATGTGCAAAACTCTTTTTTTTCTACTTGTTGATGAAGACACGAACTCTTACGAGTGCGTATGCCAAAGTGCGAAATGCAGCCGAGCCTGCGTCCCTACGTGCTCATCGTTCCTCTCCCCGTCCATTGTACGCTTCATGCCGGAGCTTACAGCACCGAACGCAGAATAGTACCGTGTATTTAGCGCTTAGTGCCCTCTCTGAGTAATAAAGCTTGAACACAGAATGAGCGTGAATTGAACATAAACAACTCTGAAGCAGCTGAAGTCAAAATGTGCCCAGGGAAGGCGTCTTTGGTTGCCACGGAAACGCACGGAGTGGAAGTTGGGTTTGTATGACGTGCTCATTGACTTCCTGTATACTCGTTCACCGAGCATTCTCGCACTCCACTGGCAGATTCGGATTCGTGAAATCCAGGCACTCCCTCCAGGATTTCGGTGACTGCTCCATATCTGCCAGTGAAAAACGCCATAAGTTCCTCCAGTGTTAGGGACTTGCCTTTTGGACACTGATTGCATTCGCCTAAAAGGCACTCTGATGGTGACAGAATGCAAACGAACGCTGAGTGAACCCCATCAGCATCGATTCTGTGGTCAGTAATGTTCTCAACAGCAGCAAGGCAAAGCTTATAGTTGGCGCAAATGGCACAAGCACACACATCATGCTGGGGATAACATTTTACCCGGCGCGGTCGCAAGGTGTAGAATCTAATCTGAGATAGGTGCGCACATCCGGTCACCAATTGTTTTGCTTTTGTTTCCTTTGGCGTTTTATACCTTGATTTGCCATTGGAGTGCCACGTTCTTGCATTATACTGATCACAAGTGGAGGTGCACAGTTTCTCTGGCAGCGGTGGCTGTTGACCACGTGCGTGAAGTGAGCGCTCATAGCTATCTGATAGTGTTTCGATGTTGCTTCCATCTCCACCTCGTTATCAGCGCCTAACTACGGTGCGAACAAAAGGCCGAATGGATAGCGAATCTCCAATGCACACGCGTTGAAGTTACCTAAGAAATGTTTCGAACACTTTTGGTTTAAGGACGCGAAAAGGAGCTCTGACTGTGCCTCTCTTAGAAAGAGTATCTGGGGGGCGCGCACCTGCTCAGTAGCTCCACACTCATGGCCGCTCAGGTGACCAAATCGTTTCTAAATTGACATCATCAGTGCCACTAACACCTTTTTTCGGTGCTGCTGGCCTCTTAACTCTTTCGTTACCACGCCTATTCAAATCGATCACCGGTGATCGATGATTAAAACTGCCGATTTCGACGCGTTAAAAACGTTTCCCGTGCATACAGCGGCATTTCACGTTTAGTTTGGGGACTGCTCTTCTACAATCCGTTCAAATTTTCCCGCTCTGACGACATCGCGATTTTTGACGGAGTTTTTCGCGAAGTAATGTGCGTGTGCTGCTGGAAAAGGGGGCGTGGCCGCCACACATGAGAAAAAAGCGCGCTGCTCGAGTTTGTGCTCCATTATTATTAACATTTTGTTATCAAACGATTCCTAAGAAGTCAATTATCAAACAGTGTCGTCAGTTTTGCAAGGAAATAATGTTTGGCCGCGATAATTACGTGAAAATGACACCAGCTATTCACCAGCAAGCTTTGGTTCCGAGTTCGGACAATTTTAATCAAATACAGCTCGTTTCTGAAGGTCCGTCGCGTGTCTAACTTGTTGATCTGGCCTTTTCAGCGAGTTTGCAGCAGTTTCGGTTTCGCTTCTCTTTATCTACGCGAGAGGGGCGCATCCGGCGTTAGCGTCGGTGCGCTCGGCAAACTCTCCGCCGCTCCCATGGCGGTGGCGTCCCGCGGGACTGTGTCGCGGGAAAAACGTTCCGCTTGGAAGTATGCTGAACCCGCACACGAATTTAGTGAAGATGAGTCGAGCTACGATTCCGAAGACGACACCAGTTCATATTCAAGCTCCGAAAGCGACGGCAGTTCGAGCCAGCCCAGGTCATCCTCAGCTGTTCACCGGCAAGTTTCGTTTTCGGCCTTGGGCGGTCTCGTCCGTCAGGAGCGCTTATCTGCCGATCTGGGTGCACGCCGTTTGAGATATCCTCGTTATCTGCAGGGTACGCGCAGAGCTTGGACAGGATGTGCTGCTGCCGGCAGCGAAAAAGCTTCAATTCTCACCAATAAGGCCGCCCGGCGCACATCTCGGCCTGGCACACCGGAGTAGTGCAAAGCGCTTCACGACATCGCACGATTTTTTTTCCTGTCCTTCACAGCGGCGGTGACCAGAACCATCTGTGAAAATGCAGATATACTTGAATGCATATCTTCGAGCTTCCGACCTATGCTGAAGGAGACAGCTCGTGGAAACAGCTGACTCCGGAGGAACTCGTGAAATTCATTGGACTGCTCATTTATATGGGCATTGTGCACGTCCCGCGCATTCACCAAAACTATGCCGAAAAGAAAGAAAAACTACCGCAAGTGCTACAAGGAACGCAAAGTTGAAAAAAAAAAGTTTTTTTGTGAAAGGTGTGGTGCGCACCCGTGCTTCACCTCATGGCTCGAGCGGTGAAGCAGTTTCAGTTTTTTTTATCTATGTGTAAAACGGGCTTATGTGGATTGTTTATTTTTCTTTTAGAATATTCCTGGATCATTTACCTTCGAAATGTATATTTTGAATTTTCTTTGTTCGTAATATTTTTGTAGATATTGTGTTTTCTTTGTATTGTTTTTCTCAAATTCCTGCAAAAATAGTAGAGTTAATATTTTTTTCAAGTTGTGTAATATTTTATTTTCTTTTCAAACTTATGTTACTTATAAAGAGCATTTCATTACGCACAATTTGGTGTGCTGCAATGCAACCTAGAACATTATTTGCACTAGTAAAAAATTTTTTCCGCGGACCTATAAAAAACGGCCATTTTCATGCGGTAACGAAAGAGTTAAAGGTCAGAAATTCAATTTTGTCTTCATTCTATACACTGAGCAGGCAAGAAGCCGGATCAACAACAATTGCCTATCAGTGCATAAGGGTCTAATTCGACGGCCTGTAACTCCTAGTGGAACAATATTATGCAACATGTTTTTGGTGATTGCAAAAGCCAATGTGAGGGTGAATACGCGTACAAAGTTTAAAAAATATCAAAAATGCGTTTGTTTTTAATTGTCGTCAGAAATTTCCACTGTTCAGTATTTTTTTGAAGTTAGCCCGCCCGTATCTCTTTATTGAAAAGTCATATAAATATAAGCTTTCACAGTTTGACAAACGAGTATACTTAGAACGTAATGTGGAATTTTCGCCGCTCTGCCACAAGCCTTTTTCGAGATATGAGCCCGCAAAGTGGAGAGAAAAATGCTTCCTGGGCTGATTTCGAGGATTTTTATAAAAATATGTACACTCCCCATAAAGAGCAAAAATAATTTAACACAAGCAGAAGCATGCATATAATTACCGAAATAAATTTCAGCCTCCTAACCTTAGTATAGCTTGTGTAATTAAAAATCAAAGTTGGCCAAAGCAGAAGAGCAGGTAAGCGCACCACTCCACCTCTTCGTCATTATTGACTCCCGGCGCTTCAAAAAAATTTTTGCTAGCAAAACCAACTGCGGATCTCTTCTTTCCACACATTGGGCAGCAATATATAAAATTTTAAAATAAATTTAAGAGGGTGACCAGCCATGCTTTGTTCGATCTTACGTGGAATCACCCAGTAGCGGCTTCGCTTGCCCGGTGGCTCGTAGCCGCTGACCTACTGTATTCACTCGCGTAATTTGAGCACTTCTTTATCGCGATTTTAGAGCTCCGAAAAGGCGCGGCGCAAATTACACGGAGATTTCGTGAACACATTCGGAATAATGTGTAATATAATGTACTGCGCACGGTATATGGTAACTCTTCTGGATACAATTTCATGTAACATTACAAAACGCTGGTGTAAGAGAATACAGCTGCTCTAGGGACACTTTTAGCAGTCTCTTTGCGTTGAGAGAACAGCATGTAGAAGGGTGTACGAGTTGCCCGCTGATGGCTGCCAAGATAGCGCGAGCGCCAGCGCTATCTTGGCAGCCATGCAATCGCTTGGCTGTAACCCCCCCTCTCCCGCTCGAGTCTTTTCATGCTCGTTAAAGACGGGCGGGGTGTTTCTTCCCCGTCTCTATCGTGGTGATGTTATCACCTCCGAGCAACAGAGTGGGCCAGGCTCGTCTGATCTCTGCTTCAGCCGTTTTTGTTGCCCCCACTCGCATGCTTTTATTCTAGCGACCGTACTTTGGGCTCCGGGGGCTTCCGGAGAAAAGAATCGGAAGAAGGGACATCGCACTCGCAGCCCCTTTTGCATATGACTGTGCGCCAGTGAGCTGGCTCGGGCAGGACGGGGAGCACAAAATATGCGAGGATTTTTTTTTTTTTGTAAAGCTGGCTAAATATCAGGGGTGTGCAAATTATGCGGGTAAATATAGTATACCCTCTTTCCTCACGCACGTTGAAGAACGAGGACGGCGCTGGGCGCCTTCCGATGCCGGCGGAGTGAGCAGATGGATACTGGTTTGCGACACTACAGCGGCTAACGCATCAATCTTTGGAGATCAGCTTGGGTTTTCAGGAAATGCGGTCTTAGCGGACAGGCAATCTTTCCCGTTCAAATACATGTAACTTTGCCGGGAAAAACGGGCCAGTTCAAATTATCCATTGGTTCGAATATGCGACTTCAAATTAATAAGGTTTCACTATATTTTAATGGGGAAAAACCCCCTTTAATTCGAACCTGAAACATGTGCCACAGTTAATTCCAACAAGATTGCCCGGCCGCTAAGACTACAGTTCGTGAAATCCCAAGCTGATCGCCAATCACAGGGACCTTCGGTAGTTCGAACTCTGGTTAATTTGAACAGATTTCCTGTTCCCTCGGAGTTTGGATTAACGAGGTTCGAATGTACATGCAACTTTGCGGGACCAACGGGCCAGTTCGAATTATTCGCTGGTTCGATTTATGCGACTTCAAATTAACGAGGTTCGCCTGTACTAGCATGTGCTGGCACAGTGTACGTGCAGTTTTGGAACCAAGGAAGTCAGTGCACATGCTGTGAAAGTCCTTCGTTAGTGCTGTGGTATGTGCTGCCAAAGCGGACCCAGCGCGGGGGAAGTAACTGGCTCTTACACACAGTGCTTGAAGAAGCACACATGTAGCACAAAAGGCATGGGTGAAAATAAGTGCAGGCGAGAACAAAATGTTAGGCATTATATCTGCCACCTGACAGTTGACTGAATCTGGAAGGCCAGATTGGACGCATGTTTTTTGGCCACATTCAAATCACAGGCACGCATAGTGTCTCTTAACACAAAATCAGCAATATAAAAATATTACTGGAAACGTTATTGTGATTACAAAAAGTGCAGATACCTGTAGTGCTCCTTGCTTCTGCTTCCTGCAAAGCTGCTGATGACACTGCAGGGAAAGTAACCCAACCTTTTAACTCAAACATTACCCAATTTTTACATTCTTTGCAACACACCACTCATTCCGTGCTGTACTTGATGCAGTAACATTTTGCTCGCATGAGCTTAGCCCAAAGATCAGAAGTGTTTTCGCAGTAATATCACTGGAAACTGCTGCAAGATCTCTCTTAGCAAATCTTAAACCACTGACATTGCATTAAAAGAATACAGCCAAGCCCATTCACAATGAACCTGAGCATAATGCAACATCCATCTGTTGTATCGCGAAGTTCATAGTATATGAAACACAGCTTTAAAAATGTTGAGTTTTAAAACACAAAATCTTATGTTTCCTCAAAGAAGTGAATAATGCGCGTCTGTTTCTGCAGTAATGATGTGATGAGGGCAGTCTCCAGCTTATTCAAAGCGGCAGCGTGCTCTTCATCGAGACCCTCGGGATAGACAAGCTGCCTGAGGCTATGCAAGCACGATTGTGAGCACTGGCTCAAAGGTTTCATCATTGTCATCATCCGATTCCTCCAAACCACTCTTTCCACGCACTTCATTAGCAATGCTCTCATCCATGGATGGTTCCGCAGTGCCGGCATCCATACTGTCGGTATCAACACTGGGCCTCTTATTTTCGGATTTCTGACAGCCGGATAGAAGGCAGCCATTACCGTTTAGTTACTGTAACAAATATTGTTACAATTACAGACAACATTTTTTTAGATAGTGACATGCGCGGTTGTTTTTGTTAGCTTAAGCAGAATGCTGTTATCACTTTCCTGTGATACGCGTGCTTGTTGTGATTGTTTGCAGGGAGCGCTATTATCACAAAAAAAAAAAAAAGAAAAGAGAAAAGAAAAGGAAACCAAGCGCGCGAGTCACAAGAGAGTGACAACACTGTTATCCTTAAACAAACAAAAACAACCGTACGTGTCAATAGTTTGTCTAGTAAATGAACAGTTGTGTGTGTCTCAAGGAAAAATGCATCTACTTAATTATTAATTAGTCACCGGCCATTTTTTTAAAGTCACGTGACCTGTTACGCCACCATTCTTGCTTATATCTACTTCATTTCAACCACAACAAACATTGTTCATTACCTGACTGCCGGCCCACTTACAGATTCGTACCTAACTTTTACTATTTGAACTATTTGAGGTTTGCAATTAAAGGCCAATCCTGGTGATTTTTCGAGGTCACTCGGTCTTAATAAAATCTGCTGGGCATGTTCCTTGGCCCACTTCCATCCTTTGTGCGAGATTACAGGCTCAAGAGATGCACAGACTGCTTATGAATTAATTTTTCCTGATCACCCTAGACCGCCCATGTGGCTTCCTACAATTACAGGCCACGATGTGTACTGACGTCATAATCGGCAAAGCGACAGAAGCGCACCGGTACCATGCCACAGCCTTTGAGGTCTGCATGCACTGCCAACCTTCGTAACATTACCACCAGGAGGCAAGCACATGTGCTGTTGCATCATGCAAAACGCAGGTTGACTGATTTGACGTCACTGCTGAGTTCAATTTTGGTTTCAGTCTCGCACTTTCTTGCTCACCAAAAATTATTTTCGCATTTGTCAAGCGTTTCTACTATCAGGAGTGCGACAGGAGCACCTCATGAACATAGAATTGCTATTACCTTGGCATGCTAAAAAGAAATCACTGGACTTGGCCTTTAAGAGGGCAAACTACGCTATGCTAGTTCCTGCATCAAGCATGCTTTTCTGCATAAGACTCGTACTACAGCAAGGCTAACAGTCAAGTACTGCAGCGAAGCCTCTAACACTTGTGTATTGCTGTGAGGTTCACTTGTGCATGTGCACAGTTCTCTGCTGGACTGCTCTTTAGGACTTCACTGTTCTTTTTCTAGGCACGACATTGTGAAAGTAGAGTAGCTGTACAATAATTTTTTTCTTTTGTCCACCGTTTAACAGTACATTTCTCCATAATTTAACATGGCATTATTAAAAAACATTCAGACATTATTGGAAAATATTCTATTTGCACTCAAACATTGACACTGAAATTCATTTCACACTCAATTTTGCTATTTGCACAGCTCTAATATTTGCAGTAGCATTTGAGGCATCAAACCCTTCTGGAGCACCGTCGCCCCACTATCAGCAGGCAAAGCTCTCAGTGTAGGCTTACTTGAGCAAAGCAGTTCTGATGGACCCAACAGTTGCAGGAGGGCGGTGTGAAGGTCCTCATTGCTCTTGTTGGACAATGCTGTGGCGGCCGGCTCTGGTGTTGGCTCATCTGTCTCCATGCTGTCCACGCCTGCATCAGCGCTAAAGGCGCGTTGCGGAGAGAATGTGTGAGGTGACAGTGAGACCAGAACTGGACATTCCATGTGCTAGCAGTGATAGCCATAAATTAAAAAGACAAAGCATGATTAAAAGGAGTAAAAGAAAACTGCTTACGTGAATAATTAAAACTTTACATTACAATGCTACACTTTTGGCACAGTCCCTCAGCCACTTGTATTGCTCGCACAAAACACAGCCCACTTCTCCGCATCTGCTAGCCGCACATGCACTTCGTGAAGTCCCCTTCTTGTCCCTTTCTTCCCTATCAGTTTCGTCTTTCGGTGCTTTTTCACTCCCTCAAGGCCACGTGTGCTCCAGGCACTCACAGTTGCGGGTTGCTACAAATGCACAGACAGACATACACACTATGCACAAATGGTCCTAGAAGTCGAAGGGGGAGGTCACAAGGGCAATAAATCTAGAAGACACTTTGGTCTTCACCAAGAAGAGAGCCTTCTCTCTAGCTGATGGATGCTCACACAGGAGAAAGAAGGGCAGTCGTCAATCAGAATGTTTTCCGCAGTGTTCATAGAGACGTTGGCACATGCAGTTTTTTCTGTGGTACACTTTTCTATGCGTTCTTCCATAATTTCCAGAAACCACAGAAGTTGGTTAGATGGCATTTCCAAGTTGTGCCTCCAGTCTTTGCAGCTCCGATGACAAACAAATGGCTAGCTCTGTTGGGCGCTCTGCATAAGCACAGCCACTACAATTCAGTTTGCATTACATTTATAAATAGTGTCAAAGGGCAAATTTTATCTTGGTAGTGGTGCTGCTTTGTCTGCGCATTGAGACGTCTCGTGAATTCTCGTGAATTCACGAGACATCTCGTGATTTATTGATTTAATAAATTCAGACGTCTCATGAATTTATTATTCGGCTGCATTGTTGACGTCTGCAGGTGTGAGTGTCGTAATTTCGGTTGCCGGACAGTCTGAAGAATGGTCTTGCGGCCTTTTTTGCAGGTGGGTACCGTGTTGGAGCACGTGAACACTGCTTTGGCTTCATTAAGTAGGAAAGCGAACGTTCAAAATATCCTGGCAAGGAATTTTCCACCAGTCTGGGGCAACTGTGGTGCAGTAACATAACGCTCCCACTCACTGTACACAAGTCCGCACGAATGATGTCTTTGGCACAGAAATGTTTTTTGTACATGCAAATGTACTTTAACTGGAATGAAAACTCAGCAGTCTCTTGTCACGGGATAGCTCGCTCCCACTTGCGTTTTCTGCATCGGCGGGTAAACAGAACAAGGATACTTTTTTGATGGTGCCCCTGTATCCCGACCGAAAGCACGGCATGCAGCAAGGGTTATCACCACTTGGGGAGATACACTGAGGTGACAGTGAGTAGAACAAGAACAAAGCAACAACACCACCCACACCACCACACTGCACCTACACTGTGGTAGTGGCGATCACCCTTCCGACAGCAGCCGCCAGCCCCCTTGTCCCCCTCCTAGCTACGCCAGCGCTGCATGTGTCAATGGCGGGCGGTATGTGAAGCACTCCCACAGAATGACAGAGGAGTTTCATGACTATAAAAATGTACTTAGGGAACCTCGTCTCGCTACGCCCTACAATTAATTTGGACTGGGGCCCCTAGTTTATACACCGCTCCTCACAAAAGAGGCCAGGCCAGTGTGATTACAATGCGTGGCAAAACCAAAGCATATTACCGATGCATGGTACTGAATGCTTTTA
>CM023484.1:136351500-136519462 GCA_013339685.2 Hyalomma asiaticum | reverse complement strand
TTGGCAAAATAAGTGCACAGCTCGAAGATTTTTCAGCAAGGACCTCTTCCCGTCATTCTACAACCGGTCTGTAAATGAAAACTGGGTGCTTTTTAGAGACAAGATGTCTTCATTGATAAACCAATATATCCCTGTTATCACTGTTTCTAATGATATATCTAATCCCTGGTTCACTAAATCCCTCCGTAAGCAAAGAAACAAGAAAAAACGCCTGTACTGCAATGCCAAACGCATTGCTACGCCATCCGCTTGGGAAAAATACAAGCAGTACTTGACTGACTACTGTAAAGCAATATGCAACGCCAAAGAAAAATATTTTCACAACGACCTACCTTCTCTTCTGCAAAATAATCCAAAGAAATTCTGGCGCCTCATATCCCCTGACCACGGTTCCAACCAGTTGTCATTACTTAATGAAAACAACCTTCCGTTTTCAGACTACGAGTGCTCTACTACTTTTAATACTTTTTTTTCATCTGTATTTAGCCAAGAAGATTCTTCTGACGTACCACATATCCCTGATTACAACTTCCAATACATGCAGCCTATTGAAATCACGGTGGATGGTATCGCGTGTCGAATTAAACAGATTAAGGCATCCTCATCAGCTGGTATAGATGATATCAACTCTAAAGTACTTAAAAATACTGTTTCCACAACTAGCATTACACTATACCACATTTTTCGACAGTCGCTATCGTCTGGAAAACTTCCAGACGACTGGAAAATAGCCAAAGTAGTACCTATTTTTAAATCCGGAGATAAGAACTTACTTAAAAATTATCGTCCAATCTCGCTCACATGCATATGTTGCAAACTCCTCGAACACATAATCGCCTCCCACGTATACAGTCACCTCGAGACTAACAAATTCTTCTTTCCAAACCAGCACGGATTCAGAAAGGGCATGTCATGCGAAACACAGTTACTAGAATTCACTACAGACATTCATTACAACATAAATAATGGCCTACAGACTGATTGCATATTTCTTGATTTTGCCAAAGCATTCGATCGTGTCGCCCATTGTCGCCTTATTTCAAAATTATCTGCCCTCCGGTTAGACTCCCTCACTTTATCTTGGCTACGCAATTTTCTGTCACTTTGCAAGCAGTTCACAATCGTTAATAATTCTTCCTCTCCCTCTTCGTATGTCTCTTCTGGTGTCCCACAGGGGAGCGTTCTTGGCCCATTACTTTTCCTTATCTACATCAACGACCTCCCAACTAACATATCATCGCATATCAGAATCTTCGCTGATGACTGCATGCTCTACAGACCTATAAACTGTCCTAACGACCACTCCATCCTTCAAGATGATCTGAACACTATTTCTGACTGGTGTAGCACTTGGCTTATGAGGTTGAATACTAATAAGTGTAAAGTTGTTTCTTTTGGACGTAAACAGGTCATGTCTAACTTCAATTACCATATACAAAGTGACAGGCTCTCCACGGCGACTTCTTACAAGTATCTTGGCATCCACCTTACACCAGGGCTTTCCTGGTTTGATCACATCACCAACGTTTGTGCAAAAGCCTCCAAAACATTGGGGTATTTACGCCGAAACCTTCGTCATTGTCCCACTAACATTCGCAAAATGTCATACCTAACTTTCGTCCACCCGCAACTTGAATATGCCTCATCTGTTTGGTCCCCTTCCGCTCAGTATCAAATTAACATGCTGGAAACAATCCAGAACAGAGCCACCCGTTAAATTTCTAGGAACTACGACATGAATTCCAGTGTGACTCAGCTTAAACTCCATCATTCCCTCCAAGCATTAAATGTTCGTCGTCACGTGTCTTTGTTATGCCTATTTCATAAGTACGTCTACAGTAACAAAACATCGTCGTTACACCTTCAACGCCCGCTCTACACGTCACGCAGATTACATAACCATCTCAGCTTCACTCGCATCTTTGGAAACACAAACGCGTTCAACACATCAGCACTACCACAAGCCATCCGCATGTGGAATGATCTTCCCGACGATATCGCCTCTGATAGCAACCCCAACACGTTTCGGCAAAAACTTCAGATGCATTTCATTAATATTTCAGCTTGATGTTCTTTTACTTGTTTTCCGAGCCTTTTATGTTACGGAGTGTTCTTATATATTTCAACACCATGCTTACGCATTGCTGACTTATTGCTTTGTTAAATTTGTGCACCGCACTTTTTTTTTTGTTGTTGTTATTACTAACTGACATTGTACCGTTGCTGTTTGGAAATTCACATGCGTTTTTCACTGTAACCCCCCTTACTCAATGCCTTCGGGCCTGTAAGGTATTTTCAATAAATAAATAAATAAATAAATAAATAAATTTAAGATTCGCAGACGACATAGTGCTCTTTAGCAATGATGGAGACGAACTACAAAACATGATTGATGACCTAAACAGGGAAAGTATTAAAATTGGATTAAGAATGAATAGGCGAAAAACCAAAGTTATGCTCAATAGCCTATCTAAGGAACAGGAATTTAAAATCAACAATGAACCCTTACAATGTGTAAACGAATACGTATTTAAAATCAACAATGAACCCTTACAATGTGTAAACGAATACGTATTTAAAATCAACAATGAACCCTTACAATGTGTAAACGAATACGTATACCTGGGACAGTTAATAACAGGAACTCCTAACCATGAAAAAGAAATTCTCCGTAGAATAAGGTTGGGCTGGAGCGCATTCGGAAGGCATTACGAAATCATGACTGGAAACTTACCGCTCTCACTAAAACGAAAAGTATTCAATCATTGCATTCTCCCAGTACTAACGTACGGCACAGAAACGTGGAGGATAACGAAAAAACTAGAGATAAAACTAAGGAGCACGCAACGTGCAATGGAAAGAAAAATGTTGGGGGTATCGCTAAGAGATAAAAAACGAGCGGAATGGATCAGAGAACAGACAGGAATAGCCGATATTATTACATCAATTAAAAGAAAGAAGTGGACCTGGGCAGAAAATGTCATGAGGAGGAAAGATAACAGATGGACAGTAAGAGCAACGGAATGGATACCAAGAGGGGGAAAACGTAACAGAGGCAGGCAAAAGGTTAGATGGAGCGATGAAATTAAAAAGTTTGCAGGCATAAAGTGGAACCAACTCGTTCAGGATAGGGTGGATTGGAAATCGTTGGGAGAGGCCTTCGTCCTGCAGTGGACCTAAACAGGCTGATGATGATGATGATGACGAAAAAACAAAAATGACCAAGTTAGAAAGCTGGTATGTGCACAGAGTGCATCCTCTACTTTTCATTAGTAAGCGGACACAGTATATTGCAAGGATAGAACGCCAGAGATCACACCACATCAAACTGAACAAGTCATTAACGCATTCCGTCATGTAATCCTGTACAGCGTAGCCACGTGAACAGTGTAACCTCTCGCTGGCAAGTATACACTTTGTGTGCTTCAGCCAGTTTTGTTGTTGAGCCGAAGCAGGGGTCCCACCCGGCACATGCTGCACTCATGCACTACTTGAGCAGCTGGGAACTGTCGATAAATTGACTGACTGATTTTTGGGATTTTACACCCCAAAACCAATTATGATTATGAGAGACGCCGTAGTGGAGGGCTCAGGAAATTTCAACCACCTGGGGTTCTTTAACGTGCACTGACATCGCACAGCACACGGGCCTCTGGCATTTTTGCCTCCACTGAAATGCAGCCGCCACGAACAGGATCGATCCCGCGACTCTTGGATTAGCAGCCGAGTACCATAGCCACAAGACCACAGTGGTTGGGCTGGTTGATAAATTGCATGTTCGTTTGTATGCTCGAAAGTTACTATGGTGGCGTCAAGAAAGTGCAAGTTAAAAAAAAAAAAGGAACAGAAAAAAGGAAGAAGGCTTAACATTTTGTTGTTGTTTTGTGGGGTTTAACGTCCCAAAACCAGTTCTGATTATGAGAGACGCCGTAGTGGAGGACTCCGGAAATTTCGACCACCTGGGGCTCTTTAACGTGCACTGACATCGCACAGCACACGGGCCTCGACATTTCGCCTCCATCGAAATGCAGCCGCCACGGCCGGGATTCGATCCCGCGACCCTCGAATCAGCAGCCGAGTACCTTAGCCACTAGAGCACCGTGGCGGGGCGGCTTAACATTTTGTAGAGCCTACAGAGTACTAAACTGCTAGCTCTGACGGTCAACATGCACGTGATGAGCTCACCCGGCGGCCTTGGCTTGGACCGTGTGGCATAGGTGGTGTGCCTGTTCGTGTGACCTGTTGACGCGAGGTCAGTGCCCTTGGTGTGCATGTCTTGCCGCATGGTGAATATTCAAGGTCTCATGAACCAGAGCGCACGCGACTGAGCACAACGTGGCCCGTACATTCATGCTCATCGCTGCTTGCACACTATGTATTGATGAATGCACGCGGTTTAGGCAGGCCAAGAAAATGACGCTATGAACACACACCCTGTGTTACATAATCTGCCTGAAGACGCGGACTAGTTTAAACAATGAAGCAAAGGACAACACACATGCGTTACACTCGTGACGCTATCATCGCTGACGGCTAGTGCTCGCGGTCATCTGCCATGTGTTCGAATGTGTTCCAACACGCTTAAGTGGCTAAGATAAGCTGACATTTTTTTGCCGTTTCATAATTTTTTATTTCCGGAATTTTGTTGAATTGTGAAATATTTTAATATTTATATCAATGCATTGCTTTTTTGGTGAAACTGTGCCATTTTTTTCATACGTTTTCCCAGAAAGTATGTTCATCGTTGCGTAATTTTTTAAAACATATGAACGAGATTTGACTGTGTATATAACGCACTGCATGTATCAATTGCTGAAAAGTACATTAAAATATGTATTGTCAGCACTGAAAGCTAGGTTGACAAAAATTTTGTGTTGATAGCAACAGCAGCCAGCTAGCAAGAAGCAGTTCTTAACTGCTTCTTATGAACTGCCTCATTTGCATCAGAGCACTTTTGGGTTGTAGCAGACTGCACAATACACATAGTTCCTATTGGACCACAAACATTTTTCAACAACTGTGATACAGAAAACAAGCTGCCAAACATTTACCTCTACAATTTCGACATTGATCACTGTGATATTGAGTGCGACTAATTTTTGTTGCGTGCCACAGGAATCACTCTTCCAGTGCGGTGAAAATAGCAGCGATGCTGCATCATGCGACACAGCAATTTTTATGGAGAATCACAGTGGAAACGACGAATTTTCCATATGGCAGCCACAGTCAATATGTTACCATACATTTTGGCATTGTTCGTCCGTCCCAAATGCAAAACTTATTCGCTCGACATGATCAATGGCACGCACCTTTCAACCTGCAGCCTGACCCTCTGGACATTCTCCACAAGGCACAGCTGCACGAGCTCAGCAGTAGGCAGACCTGCACAACACAATTGCACATGAAACCGCTCACATGGGTGGTGGAGAACAAAAAATTGCACAAGAAAGAAACTGTTCTTTTTATTACATATTTAAATATACAAGTATATTATGTTATACACAAAACCTAGTTTACTTTTATAAGTTTAGTATTCAACCTGCAATGCAGTTTTATGCAATTTGTAAGAGTTGAACTTGGAATGTTCTTTAGTCATTTATTTTAATTTATTGGAGTGGTATCTCATGGTACAGAACAGCTAGAGCTATTATTCTTTATTACATAAAGCTCCACCTGTATAACATGAGGTGTTGAGAGCATAATTCCAAATTTCTGCACACTTATTTTTTAAATTAGATTTGGTTTTTTTTTACAGTGGCCCTGGTGTAAGCACTGCATTTTGATAATCTTCCCAACGACTAGCCCTGATTGGATTTGAAAAGTGATTGCAGCATCACCGTTATTGCGTGTCAGAGTACCTAGTTCTGCAGTAACATTCACTTTCTGCTGAGCAGCAATCTTTCCACTGTCTCTGGAAACAATAGAGTGGTAACATTGTCTATCATCTGAACTAGCTGCCCCAAAAGAAAAATTACTGCATAACTGAAACGGACATGAGGAACTATACAGGAGTTTCATCAAGTTTGGCTACAAAATACAGGAAATACCTCTGCAACCATTGCCCTCTTCACCCGCTTACTTTCAATCACAATGAAAGATCACAACCAAAGGACACTAAATCTGTGGATCACAAAATAATAATTCGCCCACCATAGAAACTACCATACTTACTCGATTCTACCGCGTCCTCGATTGTAACACACACCCGCTTCCCACGACAAAAAAAAGAAGAAAGGGCCTTAGTAATCAACCTTCTCACATTCAAAAAAGCAAATGCCGCACTCACGTAATGGACGCGCTCGCGTAATAAATGCACCGCCAACTTTGAACCCTTGCAGCCCCTCGAATGGCCGCACTATGGATTTTAAGCTTCACTCGATCTGTGATAACATTTGGCGCGCCAATTCATAACTCCTGTGTCCCGATAAAACTTTCACACGTTACCGGGTGTAGCCGCATGCAAGCGGCGGTAACGTCACTTACTCACAGTGCTGCATTCCTCCGTGCTAACACAGTTCCCTCATGCCCGCTACCACATGCTGCCGTGCCTGCTGCGCAGGTTGGTGCAGATAAGCCTAAGCATGGTTGGGGCGGGGTCTCAGAGATGGCCGTGATGCAATCTCGGACGTCATGCAGTGTGCGTGACAGAGGCTCAGGTCGCTCAGGCTCAGCACAGATATGAGGGAGAAATGCGATGATGAGCCGTTTTGCAAGCGGTGATGGGAAACATCTCCCGTTATGGGCGTCTGCAAACGCTACCAAAACCTTGTGTGGCTGGGCATCTCAGGGATTGCAACGGTGACGTATCCGACTTTGGTTGGCCGCAAGACAACCAAGCCGGCACAGCGAGCATCATCGGCCTACGCATCATGTGCGTCGTGGCGTCGTTAAGCGCGGGACCAGCCGCAACATAGAAGCTGCAGAAACTATGTGCGCCAAAGACCACCACGCCACTAGTCCGTTTTTTTCGGCGGTGGCCGTTCGTTCGGCAGCGGCCGAACCGCGTGGGAGGCGGCCATTTTGATGCTGACGGCGATATGGTAACAGTGTAACTCGTTCACACTCAATTTTAACATGCACACGATTTTTGAACCCATTTTATCAGAAAAAAGGTGCGCGTTAGATTTGAGTAAATACGGTACTTCCCCAGTCTGGAACCCATATAAGCAGAAAGAAAATACTCTTACAGATTCATTCCAGAGAGCAGGCTATCCACTTTCTTTACCATCGCCTAGACCAAGACCTCTTACCGACAGCTGCTCTTCTGAAGTTAGTAAACCCCTAGCTTATCTCCACACGGTACCACACCAAACTCTAAGGATGATGAACTAAGTAAAAATAAGATTGCCATTAAAGCAGTTTTATGAATACACATTTATATGAGATACAGCAAGGTAATCTTGTGCCATACTGAATTTGTTATAATGAGGTTAATTCGAACTCTGAGGGGACAGGAAATCTGTTAGAATTAACCAGAGTTCAAACTAGTGAGAGTCCCTTCGATTGGCGGTACTAGCGCACAATACCAACATTAGAAACGTGCGCTACTGACTGTGACTCCTGCGCTGCCGCCATCGGTCTCGTCTTGCAGTGTGCTTGCGGGCCATCGGAGATGCCACTGTGCATGTGCGGCATAGCTCAGTGGCACGGCCGCAGAGGCTTCGCTCGCCCAGTGGCCCGTAGCCACTCAGCTACTGTATTTACTCGCGTAATTTGTGCACTTTGTTTTGCGAGCACATGTGAAATAATGTGTAATGTAACGCATGCGGTATATGCTAACTCTTTTCAATACGATCTCACCTAACAGTACAAAATGCTGGTGTAAGAGAATACAGCTGCTCCAGAGACACCTTCCTCAGTCTCTTCCACGTAGAAGGGTGTACAAGCCACCCGCTGATGGCTGCCGAGCAACATCCCCCCCCCCTCCCCCCGCCGCTCACGTCTTTTTCTACTCGTTAAAGACTGGCGGGGCATTTCCTCTCCGCTTCCCCTCTGTCCCTATGGGGGTGATATCATCGTATCCGAGCAACACGAGATGGGCCAGGCTTGTTTGAGCTCTGCTTCAGCCGTTTTCGTCACCCCTACTCACGTGCTTTTTATTCTAGCGACCGTTCCATGCACTCCGGGGGCTTCCTGAGAAAAGAATCGGAAGAAGGAACATCATGCTCGCGCCTCTTTTGCGTATGACTGCGCTCGCCTGCACAGCGAGGGGCGCGGCCGCGCGGTGAGCTTGCTCGGGCGTGATGGGGAGCGCAAAATATGCGAGGAATATATATATTTTTTAAGCTGGCTAAACATCAGGGGTGCGCAAATTATGCCGGTAAATACGGTATACCCTCTTTCTTCACGCGCGTCGAAGAAGGGGAAGGACGGCGCCGGGCGCCCTTGCAAGCGCGCAAGGCATGATTTCTGCCAGCTGATGGCGCCTTCCAATGCCCGCGGAGCGAGCAGATGGGTACGGGTTTGCGACGCTATGGCGGCTGATGCATCAATCTTTGGCGATCGGCTTGGGATTTCATGAAATGTACCATATTTACTCGCATAATGATCGCACCCCTAAATTTTGTCGTCAAAATTCGATTTCTTTTCCCCCGCCTAATGATTGCACCCCGAACTTGCCGCAGTGATATGTCGTGTGCCAACCCTAGCTGACCGATAATCATGTTTACCATCTGTCAAACGTTACGTAAATAACTCTTCAAGACTCACCAAGTGAACTGCACGCACCGAGCAGATGCCTAATTTTTGACCACCCTTGGTGGGCACGTGCCGTATTAGGATAGCAGTAAAGACAAATGCTGTAGTTTTCACCCCGCCAACAGCTTCGAGAAGACAGGCATATCTACGCACTCGACGGAACGGAAGATATCTTTCTGCGGGACTGCGATGGCACTGCCAATTCGGACAGGAAATCGAGCGGCGACGACACTGACGCCAGTGACGCTTCAGGCTCTGAATGAAAGTTAGGGGGTCAGTGAATGAAAAAATTAAAGGGAAATATGCAGTGCATGTAGTTCCTATGTAATGTGTGTGTTTATTACAAAGGGCAAGCCTTACTCTACTTTTATCTTTGGTTATGTTCATGATAGCTGTCGTAAGAATTCTGATACGCGACTTGTTTGTGTTCTCGGTGCTCAAAATATTATTTCGCGGAAAATTTACCCCGCATAAGGATCGCACCCCGAAATTTGCGTCAATATTTATGAAAAAAAAGTGCGAGCATTACGCGAGTAAATACGGTAGTCTTATTGACCGGAATGTTGTTCGAATTAACCGTGGCGCGTGTTTCAGGTTCGAATTAAAGAGTTTTTCCCCATTCAAATACATGTAACTTTGCCAGGACCAACAGGCCAGTTCGAATTATTCGCTGGTTCGATTTATGCGACTTCAAATTAACGAGGTTCGCCTGTACTAGCATGTGCTGGCACAGTGTACGTGCGGTTTTGGAACCAAGAAAGTCAGTGCACATACTGTGAAAGTCCTTCGTTAGTGCTGTGGTATGTGCTGCCAAAGCGGACCCAGTGCGGGGGAAGTAATTGGTTTTTACACACAGTGCTTGAAGAAGCACACATGTAGCACAAAAGGCACGGGTGAAAATAAGTGCAGGCGAGAACAAAATGTTAGGCATTATATCTGCCTGAATGTGGAAGGCCAGATTGGATGAATGTTTTTTGGCCACATTCAAATCACAGGCACGCATAGTGTCTCTTAACACAAAATCAGCAATATAAAAATATTACTGAAAATGTTATTGTGATTACAAAATGTGCAGGTACCTGTCGTGCTCCTTGCTTCTGCTTCCTGCAAAGCTGCTGATGACACTGCAAGGAAAGTAACCCAACCTTTTAACTCAAACATTACCCAATTTTTACATTCTTTGCAACACACCACTCACTCCGTGCTGTACTTGATGCAGTAATATTTTGCTCGCATGAGCCTAGCCCACAGATCAGAAGCGCTTTCGCAATAATATCACTGGAAACTGCTGCAAGATCTCTCTCAGCAAATCTTAAACCACTGACATTACATTAAAAGAATACAGCCAAGCCCATTCACAACGAACCTGAGCATAATGCAACATCCATTTGTTGTATCCCGAAGTTCATAGTAAATGAAACAGAGCTTTAAAAATGCTGAGTTTTAAAACACAAAAATTTATCTTTCCTCAAAGATAAATAATAGATAAGATAAGGGCTCTTCATCGAGGCCCTTGGCATAGACAAGCTGCCTGAGGCTATGCAAGCACGATTGTGAGCACTGGCTCAAAGGTTTCGTCATTGTCACCATCCGATTCCTCCAAATCACTCTTGCCACGCACTTCATTAGCAATGCTCTCATCCGTGGATGGTTCCGCAGTGCCGGCATCCATACTGTCGGTATCAACACTGGGCCTCTTATTTTCGGATTTCTGACAGCCGGATAGAAGGCAGCCATTACCGTTTAGTTACTGTAACAAATATTGTTACAATTACAGACAACATTTTTTTAGGTAGTGACATGCGCGGTTGTTTTTGTTTGCTTAACAGCAGAATGCTGTTATCACTTTTTTGTGACAAGCGTGCTTGCTTTGATTGTTTGCGGGGAGCGCTGTTATCACAAAAAACAAAAAGAAAACAAGCGCGCGTGTCACAAGAGCGATAACAGCGTTCCCCTTAAACAAACAAAAACAACCGCACGTGTCAACAGTTTGTCTAGTAAATGAATAACTGTGTGTGTCTCAAGGAAAAATGCATCTACTTAATTACTAATTAGTCACCGGCCATTTTGCTAAAATCACGTGACCTGTTACGCCACCATTCTTGCCTATATCTACTTCGTTTCAACCGCAACAAACATTGTTCGTTACCTGACTGCCGGCCCGCTTACAGATTCGTACCCAACTTTTACTATTTGAACTATTCGATGTTCGCAATTAAAGGCCAATTGGTGATTTTTCGAGGTCACTGGATCTCAATAAAATCTGCTGGGCATGTTCCTTTGCCCACTTACAGGTTCAAGAGATGCACAGACTGCTTACAAATTAATTTTTCCTGATCACCCTAGACCGCCCATGTGGCTTCCTACAATTAAAGGCCACGATATGTGTTGACATAATAATTGGCAAAGCGACAGAAGCTCACCGGTACCATACCATAGCCTTTGAGATCTGTATGTGCGGCCAACCTTCGTGACATTACCGCCAGGAGGCAAGCGCTGTCGCATTATGCAAAAGGCAGGTTGACTGATTTGACGTCACTGCTGGGTTCAATTTTGGTTTCAGTGTCGCACTTTCTTGCTCATCAGAAATTATTTTCACATTTATCAAGCGTTTCTACTATCAGGAGTGCGACAGGAGCACCTCATGAACATAGAATTGCTTTTAACTTGGCATGCAAAAAAAAAAAATCACTGGACTTGGCCTTCAAGGGGGCAGACTATGCTATGCTAGTTCCTGCATGTAGCATGCTTTTCTGCATAAGACTCGTACTACAGCAAGGCTAACAGTCAAGTACTGCAGCGAAGCCTCTAACACTTGTGTATTGCTGCGCGATTCACTTGTGCATCTGCGCAGTTCACTGCTGGACTGCTCTTTAGGACTTCACTGTTCTTTTTCTAGGCACGACATTGTGAAAGTAGAGTACAGTCAAACCTCGTTAATACGTAGTTGGCCGGGAATGACATTTGGGTACGCACTAAGCGATGTACGAATTAACCGTCAGTGCCGGTTTAGCGGCTACTAACCAGCCAAAAATGAACGTCACGAACCCCATAAACACACTCACGCACACACAGGCACGCAAGCTTTATTCAAGGGCAGGCAGCAAAAAAATCTGTTATTTTCACTTGCCACCGTGGTGGCCTCGCCGCGACGACGGCATCTCAACTCAACTGGATTGCACAGGTTTTGCGACGGCATCAAAACCTGTGCAATTCAGTTGAGCTGCGAAAGTTAGCGCTTTCTCAGTAAGAAGCAGGGCCTTTTCCACTTCGGGAAACGCAGAGTCTCTGATGCGGCACCTCTTCAGATTGCTGCCTGTGCCGCCCCTCAACTTTTCGCGAGCGTTCCATATCCCGCACACCCACACGCAGTCGTCGAAGGCAAGTCCTTTTCACGGGCTACCGCAGATTTCTTCGCTCCATTTTCAATGGTGCGAATGATTTCCAGTTTTCCTTAACACTCAAAACGCGATACTTTGGCATAGCAGTCCTCACTGCGAATTAAATCGCACAACACGCGCACCAAACAATAAAAAAAATACGCCGTGCAAAAGATCAGTTTTAAAACACAAAAATTTATCTTTCCTCAAAGAAGCGAATAATGCGCGTCTGTTTCTGCAGTAACGATGTGATGAGGCAGTCTCGAGCTTATTCAAAGCGGCAGCGTGCTCTTCATCGAGACCCTCGGCATAGACAAGCTGCCTGAGGCTATGCAAGCACGATTGTGAGCACTGGCTCAAAGGTTTCCTCATTGTCATCATCCGATTCCTCCAAACCACTCTTGCCATGCACTTCATTAACAATGCCCTCATCCATGCATGGTTCCGCAGTGCCGGCATCCATACTGTCGGTATCAACACCGGGCCTCTTATTTTCGGATTTCTGACAGCCGGATAGAAGGCAGCAATTACCGTTTAGTTACTGTAACAAATATTGTTACAGTTACAGACAACATTTTTTTAGATAGTGGCACGCGCGGTTGTTTTTGTTTGTTTAAGCAGAACGCTGTTATCACTTTCCTGTGATACGCATGCTTGTTTTGATTGTTTGCGGGGAGCGCTATTATCACAAAAAAAAAAAGAAAAGAAAGAAGATAAGGAAACCAAGCGCGCGAGTCACAAGAGAGTGACAACACTGTTATCCTCAAACAAACGAAAACAACCGTACGTGTCAATAGTTTGTCTAGTAAATGAACAGTTGTGTGTGTCTCAAGGAAAAATGCATCTACTTAATTATTAATTAGTCACCGGCCATTTTGTTAAAATCACATGACATGTTACGCCACCATTCTTGCCTATATCTACTTCATTTCAACCACAACAAACATCGTTCATTACCTGACTGCCGGCCCACTTACAGATTTGTACCTAACTTTTACTATTTGAACTATTCGATGTTTGCAATTAAAGGCCAATCCTGGTGATTTTTTGAGGTCACTGGATCTTAATGAAATATGCTAGGCATGTTCCTTGGTTTGCTTCCATCCTTTGTGCGAGATTACAGGCTCAAGAGATGCACAGACTGCTTATGAATTAATTTTTCCTGATTACCCTAGACTGCCCATGTGGCTTCCTATAATTACAGGCCACGATGTGTTGCCGTCATAATCGGCAAAGCAACAGAAGCGCACCGGTACCATGCCACAGCCTTTGAGGTCTGCATGCGCTGCCAACCTTCGTAACATTACCGCCAGGAGGCAACACCATGTGCTGTCGCATTATGCAAAAGGCAGGTTGACTGATTTGACGTCACTGCTGGGTTCAATTTTGGTTTCAGTCTCGCACTTTCTTGCTCACCAAAAATTATTTTCGCATTTGTTAAGCGTTTCTACTATCAGGAGTGCAACAGGAGCACCTCATGAACATAGAATTGCTTTTAACTTGGCATGCAAAAAAAAAAAAAAAAAATGGCTGGACTTGGCCTTTAAGGGGGCAAACTACGCTATGGCCAAAGTATGCTATGCTACTTCCTGCACGTAGCATGCTTTTCTGCATAAGACTCGTACTACAGCAAGGCTAACAGTCAAGTACTGCAGCGAAGCCACTAACACTTGTGTACTGCTGTGAGGTTCACTCGTGCGTCTGCACAGTTCTCTGTTGGACTGCTCTTTAGGACTTCATTGTTCTTTTTCTAGGCACGACATTGTGAAAGTAGAGTAGCTGTACAATAATTTTTTTCTTTTGTCCACGTTTAACAGTACATTTCTCCATAATTTAACATGGTGTTATTAAAAAATATTCAGACATTATTGGAAAATATTCTATTTGCACTCAAACATTGACACTGAAGTTCGTTTCACACTCAATTTTGCTATTTGCACAGCTCTAATTTTTGCAATAGCATTTGAGGCATCAAAGCCTTCTGGAGCACTGTTGCCACACTATCAGCAGGCAAAGCTCTCAGTGTAGGCTTACTTGAGCAAAGCAGTTCTGATGGACCCAACAGTTGCAGGAGGGCGGTGTGAAGGTCCTCATTGCTCTTGTTGGACAATGCTGTGGCGGCTGGCTCTGGCGTTGGTTCATCTGTCTCCATGCTGTCCACGCCTGCATCAGCGCTAAAGGCGCGTTGCGGAGAGAATGTGTGAGGTGACAGTGAGACCAGAACTGGACATTCCATGTGCTAGCAGTGATAGCCATAAATTGAAAAGACAAAGCATGATTAAAAGGAGTAAAAGAAAACTGCTTACGTGAATAATTAAAACTTTACATTACAATGCTACACTTTTGGCACAGTCCCTCAGCCACTTGTATTGCCCGCACAAAACACAGCCCACTTCTCCGCATCTGCTAGCCGCACATGCACTTCGTGAAGTCCCCTTCTTGTCCCTTTCTTCCCTATCAGTTCCGTCTTTCTGTGCTTTTTCACTCCCTCAAGGCCACTTGTGCTCCAGGCACTCACAGTTGCGTGTTGCTACAAATGCGCAGACAGACATACACACTATGCACAAATGGTTCCTAGAAGTCGAAGGGGGAGGTCACAAGGGCAATAAATCTAGAAGACACTTTGGTCTTCACCAAGAAGAGAGCCTTCTCTCTAGCTGGTGGATGCTCACACAGGAGAAGGAGAGAAAAAAAAAAGGAAATAAAGCAAAACTCAAAGAGACTGAGAACGGTTGCGTACACATGCATGACAACAGCCACCCTTGCACAGTACAAACATCCACGTGAACAGTTTAGTGTGCTTTGCCTTAAGAAAACTGCTTGTGACCTCCAATTTAGCAGAGCAATTGGAGCCCTAGGGTATGTGTTCAACAGTTTCTCAGAAAAGTAAGTAAAAGGTCATTACTTGGTCATTATTTCATTTTATCTCCACAATGAATCAACTCCAATTAGCAGTCAACAGCACTGCGTTTAGAGTTAAAACCTGCGTTACACCCAAAGCTATTCGCCAAAATAATAATGATATCTAGTCCTTAATAGGCAATTGTCCTCCGCTACATGCCAGTATACAAAACAGGTCCAACTAATGGGAAAGATAAAGCAGCCAGTCATGTTGCTAAACTCTCATACCCAACTGTCTTCCAAGTGTCTCTTATCATAAAGGAGTTAAAGAATTACAGACCCATTAGCCTACTTCCAGTAATATACAAGCTATTTACAAAAGTAATTGCTGCTAGGATAAGAGAAACACTCGACTTTAACCAACCAAGAGAACAAGCTGGATTTAGGAAAGGTTACTCAACAATGGACGACAGCCATGCTATCAACCTAGTAATTGAGAAGTACGCTGAATATAACAAACCTCCTTATACGGTGTTTATAGACTATGAGAACGCATTTGACTCCATAGAAATACAAGCAGTTCTAGAAGCTCTATGTCGACAAGGGGTACCTCACGTATACGTGCCAACCATAAACAACATATACACAGATTGCACAGCCACACTACTCCTACATGAGAGAAGCAGGGAAATCCCAATCGGGAGAGGTGTCAGACAAGGAGACACGATCTCTCCGATGCTATTCACTGCATGTTTAGAGAAAGTGTTTAGGCGTCTAGATTGGGAAGAAAAGGGAGTTCGAATAGACGGAGAATATCTCAGCAATTTAAGATTTGCACATGACATCATGTTCTTTAGCAATGATGGAGACCAACTACAAAACATTATTGATGACCTAAACCAGGAAAGTATTAAAATTGGACTAAAAATGAATAGGCAAAAGACCAAAGTTATGCGCAATAGCCTAGCTAAAGAACAGGAATTTAATATTAACAGTGAACACTTAGAATGTGTTAACGAATACATATACCTGGGACAGTTACTAACAGGAACACCTACCCATGAAAAATAAATTCTCCGTAGAATAAGGATGGGCTGAAGTGCATTCGCAAGGCATTATGAAATCATGACTCGAAATTTACCGCTCTCACTAAAGCGAAAAGTATTCAATCACTGCATTCTCCCAGTACTAACATACGGCGCAGAAGCATGGAGGATAACGAAAAAACTAGAGATGAAACTGTCACGGGATAGCTCACTTCCATTTCTTGCGTTGTTCTGCATCGGCTGGTAAATAAAACAAGGATACTTTATCGACGGTGCCCCTGTATGCCAACCGAGAGCACGGCACGCAGCAAGGGCTAGGCATCGCTATCACCACATGGAGAGATACATCAAGGTGACAGTGAGAAAAACAAGAACAACAAAGCAACATCTGTACACACTACCCACACCACCACGCTGCACCTACACTCCGCTAATGGCAATCACCCTTCTGACAGCAACCTCCAGCCTCCTTGTCCCCCTCCTAACTACACCAGCGCTGCATGCGTCAATGGCGGGCGGTATAAGAAGCACTCCCACAGAATGACAGAGGAGTTTCACAACTAAAAAAATGTATTGAGGGTCCCTGGTGTCGCTATGCCCTACAATTAATTTGAACTGGGAGCCCCTGGTTTATACACCGCTGCTCACAGAAGAGGTCAGGCCTCCAGAGTGATTACAATCTGCCGCAAAACCAAAGCATATTACCGATGCATCGTACCAAATGCTTTTATTTTGACTGCACTAAGTCGGCCATGTAAATAAATGTGTGAATATCATCATATGTTTCGACATAAAGGCTAGCTGCTCACATGAATGCATATCAGTGCTTGTTTTAGGTGCATTTCTGACTCATCGACTAATTTTGTTTGCTGTTTGAGCTCCACGAACATAAGAAATCACTTGCCACAAACACGCAGTAGCACCTAATTCGTGATAACGAGTACAGAGATGGCTCCTTTGGGTTCTCCCCGAGCAGTGTGGCGCTATGTCCATTCATTCCAATGCCTACCCACTAATTTGAACTCCTCTTAATTCTAGCACTTTTATTGGCCCCTCCAAGTTCAAATTAGCAAGTTTTTACTGTAGTTTTATGACAACAGCCCTGCCATCGCCTATTTTATTTTTCTCCACTGAACCTTGTTAAACAGCTATCAGTCACAACAAAGGAGTTTCTGCGACACTTGCATGCCATTGTAAGTAGCTTCCGACTGTACAGTGGAGCCTCATTACAAGGGACACTCAAGGGACCCAGAACACATGCCAAGGTCTCATGTAACCAAAAACTCTACACATCGAGGAGCCGAACTAGACCACTTCAGTACACATCCTCGCCAAAGTGTGTCATCACACTTTGATAGGAACGCGCTCACGTTTCACAGTAGTTTGTTGTTAAGCGATGACAGGCTGTTATTAGCTTTGCTCACAACTTCATGGGGCTAGGCACTTCACTTTGCACGCTTCCCTGTTTCTCACAGTACCTTTGCAGTAGCACTCTTAAATGTTCACCAGCTTCAATTGCCAACACTTTTTGCCTTGCAATTGTTGTCATCGTCGCCCTCCTCCCCGAGTAGGGATGCCACCTACCCTGACTGGCCCGGACGGTTTCTTAGACAGCAGGCCATTTTATGGTCTTCCCTGAAAAGTGGCACTCACTGGCCACTTTTTCATTCATCGTATCACAATATATATTTTTTAAATGTTCGCTTGTGTATATAATCAAGCCTGGCAGATTCAGCTGCAAAGAATTCCTCACGTACAAATATGTGCGTTCACCTGTTAGCTCAACACATTCACAGCGCTCACCCAAAACCTCAGCCACTTCTACTACAATCATTACTCAGTTAACAGGTACAGCCTATGTTCATTACAGTGGACCTTCAACCAATATACTTTTGGATATAATGGACTGTATTTCAAAATAAGTTTGGTCCATGTATTTTATCAATGCACTGAAGTTCACTATGAACAGATGCGCTACAATAGACTATCAGCAAGAGTGGACAAAATTAGAAGCATTATTTTTACAAACCGGAGGCATAAAACATACTTGCACCATGTCAACGCAGTCTGGCAACACACTCGACCACACTGGTGTTCGCACGCTCAAACCACAACAAGTTTTAAATTAACACTGGCAACATTGGTGGCCATCTAAGGTGAGTCAGCAGCCAAGCCAGTCTGAGGACACGCAACATCACGGTACTTTTGTCAACATGTTCCCATGCCAGTCAGCCATGCCAATCTTCAAGTTCTCAGATAATGGCTTCAAAAAAAGAAGAAAAGAAAAGCAAATTTCACTGAGACACAAGAAAAATTGTGGATGCAGTCGCACGCTGAAAAGCAAGCAGACACAGTAAGAACCAGGGGCCATTCAAGGAGACCATGCGTTCAGTTGTGAACAACAAAGCAACTGCCAGCAAATTTCAGAGGAAATTAATCCTGTACTTGGGCACAGGTCAACAAAGATGCAGCTTCTGCCTGTCAAAGGAGCCCTTCCAGCCAATAGCGACGTTCTGTCAATGTGATGTCACAGTAGGCCCTCTCCGTGCCGCGCTTTGATTTCTCTCTTGAGCACGGCACGGTGAGGGCTTACCGTGACGTCATGTTGACAGAGCGGCACCATTGGCTGGAAGGGGGTCCTTTGACAGGTAGAAGCTGCGCCTTTGTTGACCTGTACCCGAGTATAGGCACTTGAGCTAAACGTGAATAAAACGCATTTGTTCGTCTATTTTTACTCTGGGCATTCGTCACTCCCTGTTCGCAATTTTTCAATGACATTTTTAGGCATAGCTACCAATGTTCCACAAGTGACACATACCAGTCCTACAAGCCTATGTCCCAATGGCAAGTTAGAATTAAGTTATTATTGTGAGAGGTGGATTGGAATTAACATATTAGGGCTAATTCAGATTAGCGGTGGCCTTTAAGCACCTGCCATAACAGCACACACTCATTCAAGTAGAACATCAGATGCAGCTTTAAATTACAGCTCTTGGTGTCCAACCTTGCTTGTAACCATGCCCTGATCTTGGAAACACACATCATTTGCCAAGAAGTTACATAATTAGCCTGCCCCACATTGTCGAGCAATGCCTGAAATGACAAAACGATGTTTACCTGCTATAGCTTTGATGCCTCTTACTTTGAATGAAGCTAAACCAATGTAAAACAGCTAAGTGCGATCATACATGCAATTTAAAGATAAAATCCATTACCAAACCACGAGAAGCAGGTAGCGAAACAGTTCCTGAAAGTTTAGTATGATGTGCGTACTTGGAATCCTGGTTATCCACTACATAATACACATTGCTCCATTCTAGAAGAGATGATGATGATCAAAACTTTATTTCACCCAAAAGAGGGGAACGATCCAGAGATCGGGGCGGCACCCTGACGAAGATAAGTCCGCTTGTCAAAACGTTGGCTCCTGCGACATTCCCTTTCTAAATCGTATTCTGCGATTTGTTCATCGATACATTGCTCCATTGTATCTTATGGGCTGACTTTCAGTGATAAAAGCAATTTTCATTTCCCAGCGTCGTCTTAATCGCTACCATGACCTCCGAGATTGGCTCACCCTCAGAGATCAGGCTTCAGCCCTGCTTCTGTGTGGCGGCACCTCAAGAGGTGCAACTATTTTCTTACTTTCTAGCGTTGATATAAATCCATTATTTTACAGCAAACGAAGGTTAACGGTATGTTCACAGTCTTAATTGTTTTTAGGCAACATCCTATGCTGGCATGTGGTGTTGCATGGTCATTTCGGGAGCGCAAGAACACCAGGATTTCAAACACATTATTAAATGTACACAGAATATTGTGCCCACTGTTGCAGAAGCAGCCTATAAAATGCTTATTAAAGCGATTGAAATTACAACCGGCGAGCTCTATATTCTTTCCACTACACATTTAATGCTGACAGGCAAACCAAAATTTTCAGACAACACAGGCTGGTCTGTGCATCTTGAGTGCAGGCACTTGACGATAGAAGGCCCAGTGGATACTCCAATTCTTTAGTTTTCATGTTTCCCTGTGCACAAGTGCCTTCACTCAAAATCTGTAACCTCATCCCTTTGTAAGAATCAATTGTGCTTATATTCTTCTTGTGCTTCTCAGTGGAGATATAAGAATGTGCCATAGCAGCATGGCTTGGGAGCAGCATCACGTGACCCCCCCCCCTCCCCCCCCCCAAACCTCACATGACATCTAGCATGAGAACAGGGTGCAAACCTTTTGTTGGGGCCATCCTCTTCTTCTGTCTCCATGGCGTCTTGTAAGGATGGCTCGCGCACAGCTAGCCGTGCCAGGCGTCGCTTGCGCAGCTGGAAGCAACACAATGAAATGAAGAAAAGGTTCTGAACATACTGCCACAATGACATTTATTCATCACAATTTACCGCTAACTCCTTGTGCACAAATGAAAGCTCACATGAGCTTATTGAAGACACTGTTCCTTTTTAATTTTGCTGTCTTTTATCCATGAACAAGCAATGTGTCTATGCCTATAGTGATAAATATACAGGTAATGTAACATTTACCATTATCGGTGTGATTGAGAAGGCACATCAGGGTTCCCAGATGGCTGCAGTACCTTGGTTTTTTTTACAGCACAGGCCGTTATAGGCTCATTACAGGCTTTCGTAGTGTTACATTTTCAGTGTTTTGCATTGTATAACCATTACATTGTTCTGTATTGCATAAAACAAAACATTACCGCAAGTTCAGCTTACTATGTTCTTCTTTTATATGTTTTACTTTTATTTGCTGAGTGCGATTGCCAATGTTTTTTGCCTTTCTTTTTTACCTTGTATATTGTTGTAATGTTACCTTTGATGAAGTTGCATTCCCTCTTATGTAATACCCTCCAACAGAGGACCTTTAGGGTATACTGAAATAAGAGTCGAAATTGATGGCAATGGTGTCCACCGCTGCCAGCGTTCTTAACCACAATCACTCACACTGCGGAATAAAACTCCGTGCCTATGTGGACTTGAACCTAGCTCAATAGAAGTAGTGCCATCCAGCCTAACTATCACCACACGGTTTGGCACTTTGTGTATTAAGCCATAGCTCTGATATGATAGAAGAGGTGTTCCGGGACATTGTATATGTCCCAAAACAAGTCATCGCGAGTTCACAAGTCAACCAAATCACTTGTGAATGTCCACAAACTTGCATTAATGTAGCCTCCTTCACATTATTTAACAAGGAAATGGAATTTTTAGGCGCCCACAGATTGCAGAGCGCATGCTAAAATGGCATGTGTACTGAACAAGGCAGTGATGCCACCCTCATTTCTGAATAAGCAAGTAGAAAGCTGTGCTGCGTGTGTCCGGTCCTGTTCTATGTCCACATCTTTGAAGCCCATTCCCATTGGGGAAAAGCTCATTTGCCTGATGAGCCTGACCAAACTGAACAAATCAAAGGATACTTTATGGCACAGGCTTTCAAAAACTCGTGGCCACACGAGGTAGGCCTGGAGCTACAAGTGAAGCACATAGGAAGGAGCCAGTAAGCATAGCCTAGACCTGCCTAAAAGAATGATGTTAGTTGTTACATATATGCATGCTGTTTGACACAGACGTTGCCAGGGCTGTACGGAGCGTACATGGTGTTTTCTAAAAGGCTCATGGGGCGCAAAGTGAAGGCTCAATCATCATGCAAGGAGATTCCTTGAGTGTAACACTGTTTTCAAGGTTTCTCTGTCTCCCAGCACAAAGGATGGACACATGGGTGTTCTCAGGAACATGTGTACAAGCTAACAGTGGAAGGAAACCTGGCTCTCGCACACTGCATAAACTGTAACCCAATTATTACAAATACATTACGGGTGGACATGAAGTAATGACTGGTGCAAACCAATCACTTGAAATGTGCCATCAGTAAAGCATGGTCTGTACACACGCTTGCCGTTGATGGCACTCACTAATAAGCCCATTGCTATTCTGAGCCAACACCAAAATCTGATGACGTAGCCAGACGGAAAAAGAAAAACAAATCCCAGGCCTGCACAGCCACAGCATAAGGTAGACTATGCTACATTCTTTCTTCCACCCCTCCTTCTCCCCTCCCTCTTCTTCTTAATGGCTGTACTATTCCTCCTTTTTGGCCTTTTTCTTCCTTTTGTCGTTCTCTCCTTTTGCTTCTTCTCTTTCCACCTCCTGCTCCTTCCTTCTTTAGAGTCCTCATCCATGAATCTACAGCTGACATCCGACAAATGTGCAATGTCCCAAAACATTACTGCTGTCATCAGAACCGTGGTCAAGAGCATAGAGGGCCTGAACCAAGTGACGAGTGTCTGTAAGGGGGGTGGGCACCACCCCTATTGAGCTGGGTTCAAGTGCGCAAAGTTATAATTGTTTTATTTTCTCATTGTGAGAGATAGGCGGTTACAGGCACTGGTGGCAGCATCGGCAGATACCATCACCACCAAAACTGGCCAATGTAACAGGCCCATACAACAGCTAATGGTGGCCAAGGCCAAAAGGGTTTGTTGCTTTGACTAGAGGCCCTTAAAGGGGTCATGAAAGGAACACGGAGCTGCCTGGTTGTAAGCTTCACTGCTTCGATAAGCATTCAACATGCTGATTCCGAAATGTTTTGGGCAATATTCAGCATACATTTAAGGCGTGTCCAGATGAAGGACCTAATCCGGATTTTTCGCCGACGCAGAAGGGCACTCCGCAGACTGTCAGGCTGCAGGCACATCCACATGTCGGACAAAGCGCTAGCAGACGACAGAGCCTGAAGGAACGGTCTACTCTCCAGCACAGCCTCCCCACTAGCTGCCAAAGGAATGGTTTGAGAGTTTCTACTGCACTGGCAAGCCGACTGCCTCACAGAGAGGGGGAGAAGTGTACTGGTTGCCAGTCACTTTATGATGACACGCTAAAGCTGCAGCTGTCCCATGCCAGAATCTGGACGTGAAAAATGGGTTGGCATTAGTCCATGTCTGCAGGTCGCGGGCGAGGCACGACGAAGCGAATAGGGTGAGGTGTGGTCATGTGATGCAGCCGTCTGGCCAGGCAAATCCGGTTTCCGTCCCTCGTCTGGGTGTACCTTTATTAACGTCCATTTGAAATCCTAATGGTTCTGCGCTCTCGAAACAACCATGCGGCACCACAGGCCAGCACAGGCACCATTCAGTGATACTTCAATAATGCCAACTGCAGATATTTAAAAAAGTTGAGCTATTGTTCACTTTCCATTGTTTTAATATACCAGATTTATATAAAAGCTAGGAAGTAAGTAAATACTTGGGGCCTGTGTTGACCCACTGTATGAATGCAATGCTGCAGCACAGTTTGTTTTTACATGGCCTCCACGCTACCATGGCACCAATCTCTGAGGCCATGGTAGCGACCAAGATGAAGTCAGCTGTAGAGTTGAGGGGGAAGAGTGCTGTGAAATTGAAACCACGTCCTTATTGCTCAAAATCAACCCAAACAACGCAATGAAACAATATGTAGCACAAATTCGGAGGTCAGGATCCAAAATACCTAATGCAATATTTTCAGAAAATGTTTCATGACCCCTTCAAGTGTTTGACCACCCAGCACTGGCTCCCTCAGGACACCTTTTCCTCCAACCATGTGCAGTGAATGCAACCGCATGTTCACGCCATTTATGTTGCTCTTCCATGAGCATAGCCGATGATGTTCATAGCTAATGGCATTCTTGCAACGAATGCGCATTCTGGATTCATGCACATGTGACACGTATAGCCTCGACAACACAGGTTTAACACTTCAAAGTTGACAAGTTAAATGAAACGTAATCAAAGTCATGATTCTTATTAACTGCTGTCATTAACTTTTGAATCATTTTCTGGTGTACAAGATGGTTGCTGAAGCAACTTGTGCAACGATATTCTTTATTTAAAACATCCATGATGCAACACCTGTTCGGCGTGTTTACAAATGTTTGTCAGCAATTTATTATTATTTTTTTCAATTCCTTCATGTTGCTTTGGTGAAGTGGTGCTGTAACAGCAAGGTCGGCCTTTTTCGTGTGATATCTGTATGTTAACCATGGAAGGAAACTCTGCACTTTATTCAGTGGATAGTAATAATTAGTAAAAAGTACACTGGACTGGCTGGACAGTACCACTGTATTACTAGCAATAGAGAGAAAATATGCAAAGGAAAGGAAATGTTTCTAACATTTCGTTATCGCAGCATTCGGCATGAATGCCACTTACTGCGAAAGGCATTACATGCACAATGTCATACGGCTATAAGCCACATATGGCCGAGCACAGATGAGCCCAAGCCCAATGTGCCAAGTCTCGCAACGTACAAAATGCTAGCTTACACACACATCACTGCATGGTATGCCTAAGATGCTTTAGGGAGACACTAAAGAGTGGGGCAACTTTCTGCCCATAGGTAAATCACTCTTTCACAACACCGAAAGCACCACTCTTAGAGTGAGAAAGTGCCTGGTAGGCGAGAAAACATGCAAAAGGAAAACACAAGTGAAAACGGCGCCTTGAAGTTTCCACACCAACTCACTGTGATGCCGCATAATTGTTGGCTGGTAAAAATGAATTTTGTTGTCTTTGTAGGTGGCCAGAAATCTAACATAGCAAATTTTATGAACTTCCATTGAGCCAATGTACCCAAAGTGTGATAAAGACATGATGAAATCTGTGATGTCATGCTTGTGTTGCTGAACAGAGGTTTCGGTGCAAAATTAAAAAAGGAAAAATCTGACCTGTCATTTCCTCCTTTGATACTGGATCCATGATGGCAAAATCAATGACAATATAGTTCTCGCACATTGTATTAGTATATACGGGTTTACTGCTTCGCTTCAATGAAGGCATTTTTTACATGCAAAGAGAACTATTGGCTACTTGATATAATGTTGTTACTCTGCAATACAAATAAAGTCCTTGGTCTCATGGGCTGCTTTCACAGCCCTCTGATTTAGATCAGAAATCTGTGCCTCAGAAAACTGATCATTTACAGCTGCACAGCAGCCTCATCGCTGATTTGACTCATCACCTTTAATTATTTATGAATCCATTGCTTGTCGCATGATAGTCGCCAATGCTTGGTCCAAATAATTCACTCACTCTGCCAATGGAGCCCAATCCCATTATAACCAATACAATGACAAAGCGCAATACTGCAGCCTGCATTTCATTCACTGGATGCTGTTGCCCTATTAGTATCGTGTTTGCCAATAATGGGTATTTAATGGTTAAATGCCTTAGCCGTAGGCTAAGGCATGTCTGTTTGCTCATTAAGTTGTTTCTAACAAATAAAGAACGAGCCCTTGACCCCTTCCCTTTCGTTAGCCGTAGGCTTGTCATTTCCTAACACCAAGTTCAGCCTTGCCGGCTCACTTCACCGCAAAATATGCGAGTTTCCTACGGACTGCTCTGGAAAATAAGTGGTGCACGTCGTTTACTGCAGTCACTGAAAACAAAGGTATTATGCAAGACTTGTGGTGCCCGAGAAAGCCTTCGCGGGCTCACCGACCAGCGTGAATTTTTAGCGTCAGACACTACTCGTTAAACTCAGCGATTCTGCCTACTCATGCACCGATTTCACGGTGAACGCGAGAGAAATCATTTCTCCGTTGTTAACATCAACATAATGTCTTAATGGTTTGGTAGGTAGGGCTTTGCCACTCTTTCTTCACAAGAACTAGAATCACCAAAAAAACAAAAAAATCTGGCCGACCACGCGACGTAGTTTCATGCCGCATAGAACCAGATGACGGCTCTAGAGCAGAACACGCCAGCACCGTTAGAAAACGTTAAATGAATCCCGCGTGTCAGCTGCACAACAACGAACCAAATAATATGGACTTTTTTTTTATTACTAAGGCGTTCAGGGAACTGCAGAGGGATTGTGATCACCGGGGTCACGGCCGTCGCCTGACAAAAGAAAACGCGTGATCGTTCGTCCAAGATCATCTTCTGAACGTGACGGTGCTTGCTGCTGGAAAACACTGGTCATCAGCGCCGTGTGAGCAGCAGCGCTAGGCAAACAAGTCACGCGATTACTTGCGCGCGGCTCTTTGAGGCATCTTACCTCGTCTGGCGTAAGTTCGCTCATGCTGGCACAGTTCACGCAGCAGGGACAGCTAGAGCACAACACGGCCAAGCATTGTTCTCGCTACTTGAGCAAAGTCACCGCACTCCGGCACGTAGATATAATAGCGGTAGCGATAGTGATTTGGCTTTCCCGTTCACACATCGGCTCTGGATGGGGGCGCCAATGTCAGTGGTTGAATAAATGGATGGATGTTGCTTGTGAGTAAAGTTGTAAGAGCTCTTCTTCGTATCAGGGCAGTGACCTGTCATGCTCAAGACGTAGATACTTCACTCATGATGATAACAATAACTGAGCTTCGCAAAGGCAGGGGCAGCCGTTGTCGGGAACACGGGCTCAGCTTCTGTGGGCAAAGGTATTCTAGCCACTGTAGCAAAGGAGGAAGGGGATGAATGAGCAGAAAGCAACGTTTTCTCGAAAAACGTCGGCAGAAAGGAGAGAAACGGTGTAGCGAAGTACTACGCAAATTTCGACCACCTGGGAGTTCTTTAACGTGCACTGACAAAGCACAGCACACGTGCTTCTAGCATTTTTGCCTTCATGAAGTAATCGAAGTGCGACAGCCGGGTGGAGAGAGAGGGCTTGCGCCTCCTCTCCCC
This sequence comes from Hyalomma asiaticum, assembly GCA_013339685.2. Taxonomy (NCBI): domain Eukaryota; kingdom Metazoa; phylum Arthropoda; class Arachnida; order Ixodida; family Ixodidae; genus Hyalomma; species Hyalomma asiaticum. The sequence continues at coordinate 136,492,832 of CM023484.1, read as the reverse complement.
ACCCGCAGCGCCTCTGCTCCTCCTGTCGTCTGCTGCAGCGCCGTCCGCCATGCGCTTCTCGCATATGATGTTAGGACACCTCGAAAGCCATTCGCGCTTCGTGTTCAATGCGACGTTCCGAAGACCTCAATTTCGTTCTTCATTTTTATGAAAGGAAACCATTATGTACAAAGCGTATGTCACGCAAGCACTGGGATTGTGAACTCTGTACGCATTTAATTAGTGTGCAGCTCAAGTGCTGACTGTGAAAATCACTGCAGCATGTTGTGGTCGCGCGACCGCCAATTTATATTACACCGTAATTACACAGAAACTTTAACAACACGTACGTTAGTGCTTGCAAAAGGTGAGCTCTGAGTGTACTGCCAACACAATCTATCATGCTCCCATCCGAAAAAGGTTAAAAGCACGGGAAGTATATGTACGAGGAGGCTCCATTAAACTCCCGGATTGGAAATGCCTGCAGCCGCCTACGGGGGTAAGTGAAGCCAGCAGCGGCCACGTTACTATAAGAAAAAGTAGGCGGGCCCACAATAGACGGCAATGTATTAAGAGCGACGGGCGACGCTCGACTTGTTTCGCGATCTCACGATGACACATCGAAACAAAAACCAACTTTACACTTATGCCAGTGGCGAACGGTGTTTTCTAGTTGAAAAAAAAAATGCTTCTTCTGTACTAAGTTGCAGGCTTCGACGAAAACGATGCAAATGGTACTTGCTGGCTTACTATAGTTTCTACTAAGAGACAAACCCAGACAACACACAACATCCCAGGGAAGTCCCAAAAATGTACCAACATCCCACATCCATGTTGGGATGTCCAAAAACCGTCCAAGGGACATGTAATTAGGGATCATCCGAAATACATCCATTGTTGGCCTTTACTAGGACTACAAATTCGTGCCTTTCAGCAAGTGCCACTATATGATTATTGCGGTACAACGTCAGATAACCTGGTAATTTAATTTTGTATGCAGGCGTTTGCTTAATGGAGCGCGCGCGTTCGAAGTCAGCGGTGATCGAGGGCGCCGGTTATAATTTTGTTATTTCTTCCAAAGTAGTGAGTTAATATTCTGAAGTGCAGGCCTCTTGTGCTCGATTTGTCAAGTCATTTTCCGATCACCACACGGGAATGCCGAAGTCTGCAGAGACATAGTACCACCGCATTTTGACTTTGCTCATACGCGGTAACACTGACACAAAACAGGAAACGGCTTAAACGTCTTGGATTTCGTATACAAACACACCTTCCGAAAAGTTGTATTTGAAGCGGTAAAATAATTTGTAAATAAGCTTTGCTATAAAAGAGACATGCCGCCGAAAAAATCTACGCACTGGTATTTGTCAGAGGTAATATATGTACAAATAAATTTTTTCAAATACGTGCACTTCGGCAAGAGCCTTCACAGACGACACCTTAGTCACTGCGAGCGGTTTGTGCAGTCTGTCGCCACACGTGGTCTGATGTACGTGGTAGTTAAATTGTCATCGGCTTGTTTATTGGTGTGTCCAGCGTCTTTGGAATATTCGTCGATCCAGCCTGAGTTCATAACATTTGAGGTAAGTTTAAAGCATTTCAGTTATTGGGATTCTTAGCAGCTTTCTTACATTTTGTTTGTTGCCCCTTCTGTAGTGTCTGCTCGCGGAAGCAACGGGTACGGGACATGGATGCTACATGCGTGGCCCACGTCGTGTGCTGTGAGTATTGTTATGACGCTAACATTAGCATCGCCTGTATTACTGTGCCGCACTGCATTTTCCTCACTCTCGTGTCGTATTTTTTTTACGCAGACTGCTTTATTTGATAATGAAACGCAGAACACAGAAGAAACAATCTCGGACATCCGCGCCCTCGTTCACCTGTGCAGCAGAACTGGCAATAGTCTAGCAATGAAGACTATTGGTGGCGGAAAGCAGAGGACATGTGGGATAATCTATGCATATGATACTTCCACCGGACTACTGCTGTGCAATAAGTAATTGTGGTACTCACCTTATTTGTACCCTTTTGTGTGTGTGTGTGGGGGGGGGGGGTTACAAAGAATTCTCTGGTCAGTGAACGACCGCCGGCATGTGAGAAATTAATAAATCTCACAAAGAAAAGAATAAAATGATCCCAATAACCTCCCACAACCTCGCCGTTCGGGACATCCCAGAAACATCTTTTTGTATCACTTGGGATGTTTTTCTGCGGTATATGGGACATCCCATGTGACGTCCCTACCTCCCAAGTTGGACGTCTTTTCGTAGTCCTTAGGACGTCCATGTGTTGTCTGGGAGTTACAAACATGGCCGCTGCTGAAATGGTGGCTTTGGAAGCTCCTGCCACTCTTTCGGTGCTATCTACTCTTGTGTTTTAAAACCAAGTTCTTCGTATGCTTCATCATGATAAACAGCCTGTTTATTCGACGTGGATAACGTTGCAAGGGTACCGATGCATTGCAACAGGAGCGCGCACAGTATGGGAAAAAGCGCGGAGGACCTCGCATACGATCTGCCAAAAGTTGAATGAAAGTGCTGAGCGAACAACGCTACCTACTTGTGTTTGAAATATTAAACCGTGCAGCGCAACACAGCGGTTGATCAGAGCATCAGAACTGAGAGAGAGGCGACTATAGGTGTACGTTTCCGAAAAAAAAAAAGAGACATTGTGTGTCATATTTGCTCGACCTCATCATTGCTGCGCCATTCTTTGTTTTGTTTTTAGATGCGAAGCAGCTCTTTGACTAGCCTGTGTAACGCTGTCCCTCCGCACAAACGCGAGGCAACGTGCTTCCCTCGGCGCAGGTGTTGGAGCGGTGCCAAGTAGGTCACGCCGCAGCTGGGCGTTGACGTCACGCTCCCCTCGCAGGTGCGCGCGTACGTCACTCTCTCCCTCACCCGCCGGAGCGCCCGACGCTGCCGGCTCCAACGCCCGCTCGCATCCCGTGTCTGCGTTTCAAACACACGTTTACACCAGTAAACGCTACACCGAGTTTCGCTTCAAACTGTTCTTCCAGCACCCGCGTTAGCGCCGTTCAACCCGTGACGCCACCCGTGCGCAACGCTGCTGCTTCGCATCCCATCAGGGTTCCCTTCGGGGAGATGGTCCAAGTTTTATTTTCCTTGCACTTCTTGAGATGCGATATCAGCGTCGTTTCCTCACCCCAGTCAATCTACTGCTCGCGAGCAAGCAACATTCCGAACGCTGAACTGGATTCTGTTTCCAGCAGGAAACTCACATTTCCAGCAGCAATTCCAGCTAAACTTACTCCGAAGTGTTTGCAGCTGGAAAAATAGCGGCTTAAATTTTAAGCTGTCAACGGATATTAATTTCGACTGGAAACGCAGCTGGAACGTGTTTTTTATTTTCATCTGGAAGTTCAGCAATCGTCATCTAGGTTCTGCTCTTAGTAAAATGTTAGTAAAACAACATCCACAAATATTTTATAAATAGCCACCGCATATGATATTCTGCTGTAAGTAAAATATGTTAGTAAGACAACATCCACAAACATTTTATGAATACCCACTATATGATATCTAAATACTCTAGTCTACTCAATATCCACTGAATATCCACAAATAACATCGGACATTTAGACCATTTGTGGACATCCTCTGAATATTGATGGTTGGCTGGGTAGGCCTGGCAGGCTTAGCTCGAGTGCGGCCGCCCGCACGCCAGCTCATCCGCACGCCAGCTGCACTGGCGAAGCTTCTCTTTCGCCAGTGCAGGGTGTGGGGGTGGCCACGGGGTTCTCCCACGCTCGAGGAACACAGGACACAGTTCACCGCATGCAAACCAACAGTAGTGCATTTATTTGCACCTTCTACACATAGTAAGCACGCTAGCCGAACTATACAAACCAGGCATGCTAATGCAATACCCCACGCGTTATCGATAACATTACTCACCGCAGCAGGATACCGAGCGAAGTAGTTTTCGCCCATGCTGGAACCGTAAGCCTATATTGCTCGCGACGTAAGTCGCGCGAACAGAGGCTCAATCAGCGATCGGGAGAGGCATCCGCGGAATCGTCCCAGCGGAGCTCATCGCCACCGCGCGCACGAGCGTCCCAAGGCCAAGAGGGCAAGCATCGTTCCCCGTCCAAGGGCCCGCGAATCCTCGCTGCCAGGTTGGCCAGGTAGCGCCAGAGAACACCTATAGTAGCGCTACCGCGGGAACACCAGCGCCATACCCAGTGCAGCGGTGCGCATGACGATGACGTCACGTCTCGTCATGGAGATGCGTCTCGTGCCCCGCGGGAAAGCCACCTTAGAGGAGCATTGAGGAAACGCGAGCGCCACGCGATAGAAATTTATCAGGGGATGTCAACATTCCCACAAGGGACACCACGTGTATTTCGTTACTTCCTCACGGTAGCCGCACCCTGTGGCTGGGCGAAAAATTTCCGGCTGTCTACGGCAACGCAGGTGGAACCACAGCCTGCCGCGAAATTTCTTTCGTCCCTTCAGATACCGCCGCCAAGGCTCCCTTCGAACTAAGACACTGGGTCTGTTCGATTCACCTGCACCCCTCTGAACCGGTTCACGGCCGTGCACGAGCAGTTTTGAAATTGTGCATCTGCAGTTCAGTAGGTGCAGGCGCGGCGCGACACAAGAAACGAACGGAGAGGTGCCGACATGGTGCAGGCCTCGCTTTTGTGCGCGGTTGAGAGGTCGCGTACGGCACGTACCTGGCCAATCTGCGAAGGCGAGGGAGTTCAAACGGCGCCTATGTCACAATGGCGCGTCGTCTGCTGCCCTCACCCTCACGCCTGCACCAAGCCGGCACCTTCAACGGAGCGGGTGCAGGAAAATCATGAACCAGCGCTGCACCTTTCCAGCACCTTTTGAAACGAACGACGCGGTTCCGAGGGTGCCATCCCTGCACCTCTGAAACGAATGACAAGGTGCGGCACCTCGTGAACTGGTTCAAGGGGTGCAGGTGAATCGAACGGACCCACTGTCAACGCGCGCTTTACTATCTCTGCTCAGTGCATTGGTTCTGAGAATGCCATTACGGGTCACACGTGTGGGCGTCGACGTCAATGGCATTTTTTACGCATGAGACCGCTCGGCAGACGAGCAGCGGCAAATGTTACACTATGGAGGCTACAGTTGTACTCTCTTGTGAAGTCAAGATAACGTGACGTGGCTAGCAGGCAGGCAACGTCTCGCGACACGGTTCGGATCCACCCTGTCGACAACACTTTTACGCGCAGCGTTGCGGACTCGGCTCGCGCTCAAGCCTACCTACGCATAACCTCCCTCACGGTTTCCGGCAACACTTTCACTGTCCACCTCTGCGCCCCACCGCCCGACGATGCCCTAAGGGGTACGTATACTCTACCACGCCTATGACGACTTCACGGACCAAGCCACCCTTGACGACCATCAGGCAAGCAATCCCACTCTCTCTGTCGTGGGCGGCCACCGTATGGGCGAGTCCCCTCATATCTTGGTCACCCTCATGGGCCCGAAACTACCTCGGTGGATTTTCTACCATGGTGTCCAGCTTCGCCTCCTTCCGTTCCGCAGTAAGGTGGAAGCATGCTTTAATTGCCGCTCAACCGGCCACCGGACCGACGTCTGCCCCAAGCCGCGGCAGGAGCTGTGCCATCGCTGCGGTGCGGCTCACCCCACATCACCCGAAGGATCGCCGCCCACGTGCACCCCCGCTGTATCGTCTGCAACGGGAAACGCTCCACGCACAGTTCCAACTGTAAACACCGCTACGTACGTGGCACCCTAGGAGCACGAAGGCCCCGGTACCTGGCGCTTCCCCCTCGCCACAACAGCCTGTCGCACCCCAAGTCACCAAGAGGTCCCAGCCAGCGGCGCGTGGTCCCTCACCACGTCCACCTCCCAAGTCGGTCACTGGCTTACCGCCCCTCGTGGCAGCGGTGCCTAAAGCCGCTTCTCAGCCCACGCATTCGACACCGCTCCGCGGCGCCCACGGCTCGCCCTCGGAGTCGCAGGTCTTTGCACTGCAGCAAGAAAACGCCTCCCTCCGACAGCAGCTCGCTGCACAAAATGCCGAAATCCGCCTTTTGCATGTCTGTGTGTCGCCCTCTCGCGGACACGGCACGAAACAATCTGTGCGGCGTCGCGCCGAACCTGTCGTGCGCTACCCCAGCGTTTCTCTATGGCACCACATGGTCGGGCAGCGACACACGCAGTGAGCGTTGCGGTTATTTTCGATTTGAAACGCTGTACGAATTTCAGGGAGGCCTTTCCGGCATGGCGAACACTTACAACGAAAAGAACGAAAAGAGCAGACCGTGGGAAAACCTTGGGTGTCTAAAAACGTCGTAAAATGCCGCCCGATCGGGGAAGGCACGCAAGCGAGCAGACGCCTCTCGCTCGAGTGCGGTTTGTTTGAGCACGGCCGCTCGATTAGCAACGCACCACGTGCGTTTTTATCCAGCGGCCGTGGTTTGAGACAGTGTGCGTAAAAGAAATAGGGGGTGGGGTGGGGGGGGGTGACTTCTCGTGAAAGCGTGCGGCACGTGCCCCTGCATCCAACACAGCCCGTGGGCCTGCCTCCCACAAAGGCCAATGCCACGGTGTCGGTGGCAGTGGCCGTCACTGCTCCCGCTACGAGTGCCGTGGGTCACGGCTACCCGACGAAGACGACGCAAAAAGCGCGATTACACGCAAATACCACTCGCTTCTCATCGAGGTTCAGTTGATGAGCCGCATTGTATGCCACTATGCCAAGGGCAAGCTTTCTGGAAAAAAAGAAAAGAAGCGGTGTGCTCTTAGTTCAACGAAATAGCCCACACCGAGTGTGGGAACGCAGCACGAAAGCACCCGGGATCGACACCTGTAGGGCGTGCATGCAGTAGGACAGACAGGTCAAGCCCCTAAAAAGCAAGTTGCACTGCTGTGCCCAAGCTCACGCTGTCTGCACAAGAAACGCGAGGATCGCTTTTGCCGACTTTTTGTGTTTTGTTATTTGTAGTTCTTTCTATACGTCCCCTTTCCGTTTCTCCCTTCGAAAATAAAGCAGTCGTCCTGGTGCGCTGAAAGTGAACGGACGTTTCGTGCTTTTTCCAACTCTCCGAAGTTGCTGTCCGATTAAGCCTACAGAGAGCTAGAGCTAGAGCTCAGTCCGCGTAAGGTTTGCTGCCAGTAGCGTTTGTTCAAGCCACGGAGCACCAGCATATCTGGCCGGAGTAACGAACTGATGTACAACGAGGCCAGAATCAACGAAAATGCCAATCAAAGCGCAACTGAAGGATTAATGGCACCAACGAACGAAGAATATTCGGGGATGAGGTGTGTGTGTGCGCGATCTAATGTTTAATGAGTTGAACACCACGTCAACTCACGGACTTATGTGAAGTATTCGTCCTCCATCATCGGATACAAGAGGCAGCGTGCTGGAATAACACCTCTATCTTACAGGGTAAGATTTTCGTTATTGTGATGATCCGAGTGACCATGCGCATTGCCGGATGTCTGCTTTTCCTATCCGTGTCTTCATTACAAAGGAAAAAAAAAAAACTGTTTGACTGCGGGAGTACGTAGCAATGGTTTCACTGAAATACAAGCTCTGATGTGTTCGGCGCGCGGTCTTCGCGGCTAAGGCCGTGTCAGATATGCCGCATTTGCCTGCCTGCACAGTACGATGATGTGAGAGAACTTCATGTTACCAAAAATGTGTCTGGATGGCGTACCGGCCCAGCTGGCGCCGAATATCATTAATTTCGGTAACGAGTACACCGTTCCGCATTGCGCGCCGCTTGCGTCGTCTGCTACGATGCCGTACGGGTCGTTTGTGCCGGATTCGGCGCATGCGCACTCGGACCATGCAAAAGGCGGATTGCTGCCCAGAAGACCCAAATTGACTCCCTTCAGAGGCAACTGCATGCGAGCTCTTGAACAGAAGCTGGAATCAGCTATCCCAGTGCCATCCTCTCTACCCACCCCCATCGATTCCTTCACCGACATGGACGTCCGAAGGTTGCACTAGCAAGCGCCGCAGACCCAACACCACCCTTAAATCTCTTCACCCTTCTGAAGAAGTCCACGCTGCTATCGTGGATCTTGAAAAACGAGTGGATAGCCGGTTCAACTCCGTCCACCAACTTCTCACTGCGCACAGACTTCGCTGCCTATCCACCCGCGTCGTCCTTCCAATCTTTCCAATCGACAGTAGATACCATGCAAATTACCATCCTTGAAAGCATCCGAGCCAAGCCACCCCTCCATGCCCGCACCACCTCTTCCGCAGCCCGACCCTCAGCAAAAACGGCCGAGGTAACACCAGTGTTGTACGGAACGTCGTTCCGACAACTTTCTGTGGCAGCACGGCCAAGGCTACGTGGGCGGAGCCTATGCACATGTGCTACTGCGCCAAGTAGTCCGACCGCTTCAACGGGTGTTTCGGTTTCGGTTTCACCAGCGCAGGTCGCTTTTCCTTACTTGCGCGTAAACGTTGTGCACCACCTTCTTGGCCTGTACGGACAGATTTCGGTTTGATAACGCCTGGTACGGCTGCGAAGCTGGTGGACACGCGGCGGTGTTTCCTCCGTAAGCGAAGTTGACGAGCTGCAACCGGAGGACGCCATCTTTGACGGTGAGGAATGCGGTCAGGTAAAAAAGCGGCGGAAGCCAAAAAACCCCACAAAACCCGAGAGAGTATGAAACGAAATTTTGTCTACTGCGCAACGTTTTTATTCACTAATTAAAAAATAAATCCGCGAAATATAAAGTGGTGAATGGTAAAATTTTAGTTACCCATAACAGTATACAAACGTTTTCGTTGGGGGACTACATGCTGTGGCGCAGTAAGACAAGCGTGCTTCGGCTCCGTAGCCTTGGCTGTGCTGCCACAGAAAGTTGTCGCCAGGTTTTTTTTATAGTTCCTTTTTGGAGAAACGAAGGAACGCCATCGTTACTTTAAAAGTTGGTGGAACTGTAACGGTAACGCGTTACATTTAAAAGTAACGGAAGAGGGAACGACGTTCCTTCTGTAAACGTTCCACAGGCGTTCCACATGCAAAGCGGATAGGCCGGGCTGCAACCGCCGAGGCCTAGCCTCGAGTCCCCGCTTCCCTGTTAGCAGTCTCCTTCACTCAAAAGAAAACCACGCGTAAAATGCCATTCCTTGACTCTTCCTCCTCGAGGCTTCGACGAGGGCGAAGCTTCTCTTTCGCCAGTGAAGGGTGTGGGGGTGGCCACGGGGTTCTCCCACGCTCGAGGAACACAGGACACAGTTCACCGCAGTGCAAACCAACAGTAGTGCATTTATTTGCACCTTCTACACATAGTAAGCACGCTAGCCGAACTATACAAACCAGGCATGCTAATACAATACCCCACGCGTTATCGATAACATTCGACTCACCGCAGCAGGATACCGAGCGAAGTAGTTTTCGCCCATGCTGGAACCGTAAGCCTATATTGCTCGCGACGTAAGTCGCGCGAACAGAGGCTCAATCAGCGATCGGGAGAGGCATCCGCGGAATCGTCCCAGCGGAGCTCATCGCCACCGCGCGCACGAGCGTCCCAAGGCCAAGAGGGCAAGCATCGTTCCCCGTCCAAGGGCCCGCGAATCCTCGCTGCCAGGTTGGCCAGGTAGCGCCAGAGAACACCTATAGTAGCGCTACCGCGGGAACACCAGCGCCATACCCAGTGCAGCGGTGCGCATGACGATGACGTCACGTCTCGTCATGGAGATGCGTCTCGTGCCCCGCGGGAAAGCCACCTTAGAGGAGCATTGAGGAAACGCGAGCGCCACGCGATAGAAATTTATCAGGGGATGTCAACGTTCCCACAAGGGACACCACGTGTATTTCGTTACTTCCTCACGGTAGCCGCACCCTGTGGCTGGACGAAAAATTTCCAGGCTGTCTACGGCAACGCAGGTGGAACCACAGCCAGCCGCGAAATTTCTTTCGTCCCTTCAGATACCGCCGCCAAGGCTCCCTTCGAACTAAGACACTCGGTCTGTTCGATTCACCTGCACCCCTCTGAACCGGTTCACGGCCGTGCACGAGCAGTTTTGAAATTGTGCATCTGCAGTTCAGTAGGTGCAGGCGCGGCGCGACACAAGAAACGAACGGAGAGGTGCCGACATGGTGCAGGCCTCGCTTTTGTGCGCGGTTGAGAGGTCGCGTACGGCACGTACCTGGCCAATCTGCGAAGGCGAGGGAGTTCAAACGGCGCCTATGTCACAATGGCGCGTCGTCTGCTGCCCTCACCCTCACGCCTGCACCAAGCCGGCACCTTCAACGGAGCGGGTGCAGGAAAATCATGAACCAGCGCTGCACCTTTCCAGCACCTTTTGAAACGAACGACGTGGTTCCGAGGGTGCCATCCCTGCACCTCTGAAACGAATGACAAGGTGCGGCACCTCGTGAACTGGTTCAAGGGGTGCAGGTGAATCGAACGGACCCACTGTCAACGCGCGCTTTACTATCTCTGCTCAGTGCATTGGTTCTGAGAATGCGAGGCCCGCACGTGTGGGCCTCGACGTCAATGGCTTTTTTTGCGCAGGAGACCGCTCGACAAAGCAGACGAGCAGCGGCAAATGTTACACTACGGAGGCTATAGTTTTACCCTGTTGTGAATTCAAGATAACGTGACGTGGCTAGCAGGCAGGCAACGTCTCGATCAACGTAGCTGTGTGCGGGCTAGCGACACTTACCAGCCGGAAACGTAAACCACGAGAGTTTGGAGAACTACAGGGCCAGCACGACGGTGTCGGCTGGGGCCTGTTAACAAACGGGCGGTGCGATCTCTTGTCAAACGTCCAAATGAAGATCGCTGAGAAGACATCGGCTGCTGTGTTTCCACGGACGCTCTCGGCTTGCTTGAGTGGGGGATTGTAGGATTCTCCGAAAGTCGTGTAGTAAGCGACCGTTCCAACGCGGCGCACTCTACTCGACACGCTGCCGGCCTCTGCTGATAGGGCGACAACGTCCGCTGAAAACGGGAAAACTTGGCCCTACTGCTGTGACGAAAGGGATCGACGAAAAGGCCGTATATAGTTATGGCGAAACAACTCTCCGGCGCCAGCAGGGGCGCAGGAAAGCGCGCGGGACAACACCATCGACGCGGGGAGGGGTAGCAGTCTTCCACTTAATCTGAGCCAGTCTGAACAGCAAGGAAGGATCGTTCTGAAGGCTGGACACACTGTAGAGATCTTTCACTTGGCATTCGAAAATCACGGACCACCATCTTGCTTCCTGTGCCATCGATTCTGTTCCAATGAGTGCCGACGTGGAATTATACATTGCTTCCTGGCCATGCCCAGAAAACACATGGACGTCTTAAGGACTACAAAGAGACGTCCAACTTGGGAGGTAGGGACGTCCCATGGGATGTCCCATATACCGCAGAAAAACATCCCAAGTGATACAAAAAGATGTTTCTGGGATGTCCCGGACGGCGAGGTTGTGGGATGTTATTGGGATCTTTTTTTATCTTTTTTTCTTTGTGAGATTTATTGATTTCTCGCATGCCGGCAGTCGTTCACTGACCACAGAATTCTCTGGAGCCGCCCCCCCTCCTCCTCCCAAGAGAAAGTGCCCAAAATAAGGTGAATACCACGATTATTTATTGCACAGCAGTAGTCCGGTGGAAGTATCATATGCATAGATTCTCCCACATGTCCTCCACTTTCCGCCACCAGCGGTCTTCATTGCTAGACTATTGCCAGTTCTGCAGCACAGGTGAACGAGGACGCGGATGTCCGAGATTGTTTCTTCTGTGTTCTGCGTTTCATTATCAAATAAAGCAGTCTGCGTAAAAGAAAAATATGACGCGAGGTTGATGAAAATGCAGTGCGGCAGTAATACAAGCGATGCAAATATTAGCGATGTAACAATACTCACAGCACACGACCTAACATGGGCCACGCATGTAGCATCCATGTCCCGTACCCGTTGCTTCCGTGAGCAAACACTACAGAAGGGGCAACTGTGATAAGGAAGTTCAACCGAACCGCAGTTATGGATGACGGGGTCGGCACCGACTGGCAGACACGATGGCGTCTAGGCTTAAAGGGCCCATGACAGCTATTTTTTTGTTGGATACATTTATGTTCTAATGAGTAGAACACTGTCTTGTAATCACGGCATGGAGTGGCAAATTCTCCAGCGTGAAGTCTAATTAGTCACAGCATCGTTAATTCTGTTCAGTTTTAATGAAGCTTCGAAACGCGCGCCAAAAACTGCAAGAAACTAGCGCCGATTGGCTAGCGCGGCGGCTGTCGGAAGTGAGCGCATGCACTGATCACTTGAGCTCAAGATTCGGTGACGTTGCGGAGAGCGCGAGCGCCAGACCAGCTCGTCACACTCGCTTTGCATCATAGCGTGTGTACAATGTACGCTTGAGCGACCAACACGGAGAGGAAGCAGAAAAATACGGCTTTTGGCGTGGCCTCCGCGATCGGCTGCGAGAGCCGATCTTGGAGGCTACGCTCGGAGGCCATAGCGCGGCGAGCCCGTGTCTCTCTGTGACGTCACGATATCAACTTACAAAAGTGAAACGTCACAGATGGCCCACAAACTACGTCACACTAGCGGCGATGTCGCGAGGTGCTACAAGCTCGGATGAGCATTCCCGCTTACTTTAAAGCCATATTAAAATTACTTAGAGGCGACGTTCGCCGCTAGTACTTGGTCAAGATTGACTTCGTATGCAGGAAAACCGATTAACGCAAGCATCTCGCGTTTGAAATTTTGGTGTCATGGGACCTTTAATTAACTAGAGCAGCATATCATGTTCAGCTCACGCCCCACTAGTGCAGCATTCGCGATCCGGCTTCTTCACTACATCTTTCCCCCTCCCTGGAGACGGAGCCACTCCGGTGGGCTAAGGCGCCGTGAAAACTAGCGGTTCATGGTATTGCTTGAGGCGATCTATGTGCACAGTCTCGCGGCCGCGACGGCGCATGTCCGTGGTGGGTGTGACTGGTTCGACGAGGTAGTTGACGGGAGAAGTTTGCCGCAGGACCCTGTAAGGGCCGTGATACTTCGACGCAAACTTCGACGCAAACTTCGGGGTGAGACCTGGCGTAGAAGTGGAGGGCACCCACAGCCAAACGAGAGCGCCAGGCGGGAACTGCCGGTCTGGCAGGCCATCGTCGCGGCGAAACTTCTGCAATGCTTGTTGTTGGGTGGTGTGGGAGCGAGCTAGTTGGCGACATTCTTCTGCATATCGGGCGGCTTCGGAAACCGGGGTCGCCTCGGATGAGTCAGGATGGTAAGTAGGATAGTGTCGATCGGCGATGACGGTTCTCGGCCATAAAGCAAGAAGAAAGGGGAAAAGCGGGTAGTCGTTTGAGGCGCCGCATTGTAGGCGTACGTTCATATGGGAGAATGACGTCCCAGTCGATGTGGTTGGAGGCGACATACATCGAAATCATGTCGCCAAGAGTTCTGTTAAAGCGCTCGGTCAGCCCGTTTGTTTGCGGGTGATAGGCCGTGGTAGAGCGGTGAATAATATGGCATTCAGCAAGTAGCTTTTCGATAACATTGGCGAGAAAGACGCGGCCTCGGTCGCTCAGGAGTTCGCGCGGAGCGCCGTGGCGGAGAATGAAGTGGCGGAGAAGGAAAGAAGCAACGTCACGAGAGGTCGCGGATGGGAGGGCAGCAGTTTCCGCGTACCTCGTGAGGTGGTCGATAGCCACAAAATAACCCATCGATTGCCGGCAGCAGTGTATGGCAGGGGTCCGTATAGGTCTATGCCAATCCGGTCAAATGGTCGTGATGGGCACGCACGGCAAAGGCTGCATTGGCGCAGAAGGGCGGCAAGGACCAGGCTTGCGGCGCTGGCACTCTGTGCAGGATCGAATGTACTTTTGCACAAAGGTGTACATGCCGCGCCAATAAAATCTGAGGCGCAGTCTGGCGTAAGTTTTGAAGAGACCAGCGTGTGCGCACTGAGGATCAGAATGGAAAGCGGCGCATATAGTTGCGCGGAGCTGTCTCGGTATGACGAGAAGCCATTTGCGTCCATCTGGTTCGTAATTGCGGCGATAAAGGATTCCATCCCTGATGGCGAAATGGGAAGCTTGTCTGCGTAGAGCTCGAGATGGGGGGCTTGCTGAAGGATCAGACAGGTAGCGTATCAATGATTCAGTCCAAGGATCCTTGCGCTGCTCCAAAGACATGTCGATGGAAAGTAGATAGCGAAAATGAGCTGTCGATGGGCGGAGAGGCTGGCAACGACGCTGTCGACTGCGACCGAGAAAGAGCGTCGGCATCGCTGTGCTTCTTTCCTGATCGGTAGACGACACGGATGTCGTACTCTTGCAGGCGCAGAGCCCATCGGTCGAGACGACCAGACGGATCTTTGAGTGTCGACAACCAGCATAGAGCGTGGTGATCAGTAACGACATCGAAAGGCCGGCCATGCAGGTATGGCCGAAATTTTGTAATGGCCCAAATGATCGCAAGACATTCTTTTTCGGTGACTTGGGTGTGACTGGTTCGACGAGGTAGTTGACGGGAGAAGTTTGCCGCAGGACCCTGTAAGGGCCGTGATACTTCGACCGCAAACTTCGACGCAAACTTCGGGGTGAGACCTGGCGTAGAAGTGGAGGGCACCCACAGCCAAACGAGAGCGCCAGGCGGGAACTGCCGGTCTGGCAGGCCATCGTCGCGGCGAAACTTCTGCAATGCTTGTTGTTGGGTGGTGTGGGAGCGAGCTAGTTGGCGACATTCTTCTGCATATCGGGCGGCTTCGGAAACCGGGGTCGCCTCGGATGAGTCAGGATGGTAAGTAGGATAGTGTCGATCGGCGATGACGGTTCTCGGCCATAAAGCAAGAAGAAAGGGGAAAAGCCGGTAGTCGTTTGAGGCGCCGTATTGTAGGCGTACGTTACATATGGGAGAATGACGTCCCAGTCGATGTGGTTGGAGGCGACATACATCGAAATCATGTCGCCAAGAGTTCTGTTAAAGCGCTCGGTCAGCCCGTTTGTTTGCGGGTGATAGGCCGTGGTAGAGCGGTGAATAATATGGCATTCAGCAAGTAGCTTTTCGATAACATTGGCGAGAAAGACGCGGCCTCGGTCGCTCAGGAGTTCGCGCGGAGCGCCGTGGCGGAGAATGAAGTGGCGGAGAAGGAAAGAAGCAACGTCACGAGAGGTCGCGGATGGGAGGGCAGCAGTTTCCGCGTACCTCGTGAGGTGGTCGATAGCCACAAAATAACCCATCGATTGCCGGCAGCAGTGTATGGCAGGGGTCCGTATAGGTCTATGCCAATCCGGTCAAATGGTCGTGATGGGCACGCACGGCAAAGGCTGCATTGGCGCAGAAGGGCGGCAAGGACCAGGCTTGCGGCGCTGGCACTCTGTGCAGGATCGAATGTACTTTTGCACAAAGGTGTACATGCCGCGCCAATAAAATCTGAGGCGCAGTCTGGCGTAAGTTTTGAAGAGACCAGCGTGTGCGCACTGAGGATCAGAATGGAAAGCGGCGCATATAGTTGCGCGGAGCTGTCTCGGTATGACGAGAAGCCATTTGCGTCCATCTGGTTCGTAATTGCGGCGATAAAGGATTCCATCCCTGATGGCGAAATGGGAAGCTTGTCTGCGTAGAGCTCGAGATGGGGGGCTTGCTGAAGGATCAGACAGGTAGCGTATCAATGATTCAGTCCAAGGATCCTTGCGCTGCTCCAAAGACATGTCGATGGAAGTAGATAGCGAAAATGAGCTGTCGATGGCGGAGAGGCTGGCAACGACGCTGTCGACTGGCGACCGAGAAAGAGCGTCGGCATCGCTGTGCTTCTTTCCTGATCGGTAGACGACACGGATGTCGTACTCTTGCAGGCGCAGAGCCCATCGGGCGAGACGACCAGACGGATCTTTGAGGGTCGACAACCAGCATAGAGCGTGGTGATCAGTAACGACATCGAAAGGCCGGCCATGCAGGTATGGCCGAAATTTTGTAATGGCCCAAATGATCGCAAGACATTCTTTTTCGGTGACTGAATAATTCGCTTTAGCCTTCGTGAGAGTGCGGCTTGCGTAGGCAACAACATGTTCTTGGTAACCGGGCTTTCGCTGCGCGAGGACAGCACCGAGACCGACACCGCTGGCATCCGTGTGGAGTTCCGTGGCAGCAGTAGGGTCAAAATGGCGCAGTATCGGAGGCGTTGTGAGAAGTTTGCGTAGGGTCACAAAAGCACGATCGCAAGCCGGCGACCACGCAGAAAGGTTGGCGTCTCCGCGAAGGAGGTCTGTGAGTGGTGCCATAATCGAAGCGAAATTTCGAACGAAGGGGCGAAAGTACGAGCAAAGGCAAATAAAACTACGCAACTCTTTTAGATTCTTTGGCCTTGGGAATTCTTGGACAGCCCGTAGCTTTGCAACATCGGGGAGAATGCCGTCCTTCGACACGACGTGTCCGAGAATAGTCAGCTTTCGTGCCCCAAAGTGACATTTCTTTAAGTTGAGTTGTAGGCCGGCGGTGGTGAGGCAGCGTAACACCTGCTCCAGGCGATGAAGATGAGTCGGAAAATCAGGTGCAAATACAACTACGTCATCCAAGTAGCACAAACACGTGTTCCATTTGAGACCTCGCAAAATGGCGTCCATCATGCGCTCGAACGTGGCGGGCGCGTTGCAAAGGCCAAAAGGCATCACATTGAATTCGTATAGGCCATCTGGTGTAATAAAGGCAGTTTTAGGTTTGTCATCTGAGGCCATAGGCACCTGCCAATAACCGGATCGTAAATCTTGTTTTGAAGGCTGTCCAGCTGGGGACGTCTGTTTCGTGGTTTCGAAACCACAAGTGGGCAATTCCGGTGAGGTAAAAAGATACCGTGGCTAGTTTCGCGACGTCGTCCCATTTATTGTGGACACTCACGCGTTCGTAGGTGGAGAGCCAGTCATCAACGTCGTGGTCGTCGGTGCCACTGAATATCGGAGGGTCCCGCTGACGGGTCGCTCCATGGCAGGCGCTGGTCTGGGGAGAACCTGGTGTTGAGCTCGAATCGGTGCCGGTAGCCATGGTGGGACGGAGAGTCCGGCTGCGCAGTTCCAGGATGATAGGAAACCCAGCAATCCTCCACCAATTGTGATAAGGAAGTTCAACCGAACCGCAGTTATGGATGACGGGGTCGGCACCGACTGGCAGACACGATGGCGTCTAGGCTTAATTAACTAGAGCAGCAAATCATGTTCAGCTCACGCCCCACTAGTGCAGCATTCGCGATACGGCTTCTTCACTACACAACAAATAAAATGTGAGAAAGCTGCTAGGAATGTAATAAGTGAAATGGTATAAGCTTACCTCATATGTTATGAACTCAGGCTGGATCGCCGAATATTCCAAAGACGCTGGACACACCGATAAATAAGCTGGTGACAACCCAAGTACCACGCACATCAGACCACGTGTGGCGACAAACTGCACAAACAGCTCGCAGTGGCTAAGGGTGTCGGCCGTGAAGGCTCTTGCCGCAGTGCACGTATTTGAAAAAAATTAATTGCACACATGTTACCTCGGACAAATATCAGTGCATAGATTTTTTTTCGGCGGCATGTCTCTTTTATAGCAAAGCTTATTTACAAATCATCTTACCGCTTCAAATACAACTTTTCCGAAGGCGTGTTTGTATACGAAATCCAAGACGTTTAAAGGCCAACTCCGGCGATTTTTTCATGTCAACGGGTGCTGATGAAATTCACTGGGTACGTTACTCTGCGTACTTACATCATGCCCTGAGAAAATGAGGCTCGAGAGTTGCACATATTCTTTACATATGAATTTAATTAATTGACTCGAACGCCCTACCTTACCACCCCTTCAGTTACAGGCCACATTGGGTATGACGCTACAAGTGTCCAACGCGGAGAATGCCGGGATTGTGCAGACGACGCCAGCCCGGCAGCGACGAGAACGCGGACAAGTGCACGATTGTGCGCTAGAGCCAGGCGTTATGGCCGGTTCCCACTAGCGGCAAAAACGCGCGCGGTGAGCGCTTCCGCGGCACGCACGCGTCAACAAGTCCCCACTCGGGTTTTGCGGCAAGCGGCGACGAGGCAGCCAAGAACGACCTTGTGTTGTTCCATTCGAAAGGTCTCGCGAAAACGTGAGCTCTAATCAGACGATTTCGTCTTTCGTCGACCATGCATGTCTTTCTAGCGCTACTGCTGGTCACGCTATCAAAAAACTGCTACTGCGAGGATACTTCTTGCTCGGCGTCTCGGTACGGGTAGGCTTAAAGAAAACTGTATATAGGTCTGGGCATGGCCTCTGAGATTTTACGACGGCCATGTAACTTTCAAATCTCAGAGGCTGTGTGTTATAGTTCGACGCTTGACGGATAGATGGCGCCACGCGTCCGCACCACCGTGTAAAAAAAAAAAAGGAGCGGCGGAGAAGTCGGATTGGATAGCAGGAATGGAGAAGAAGCCGGCATTGAACAACTACAGAAAAGGGAAAGACGAAATCGAGAAAAATTTTACGATAATTCAAAGGGAAGCGCTTTACTGTTTGAAGCAAGGTCCGGTTGCCTGAGAACCCGAAGTTACAGAGCGAAATTCAATAAAGAAGGGGACACATGTACGTGCTGTGGAAAAGCTAGGGAAAGGACAGATCATATTTTGATTGAATGTACAGATGTCCACCCAGGTGTAGCTGTGGACACTACCCTACAGGAGGCCATGGGTTTCAGGAGTAACACGGGAAAGCTGAACATGTCGGCGATAGAGATAAGTAAAAGGCGCTTAGAGTATTGGTGGCGCAAAAGTATGGAGCAAATAGAATCCTAATATCCATCCATCCAACCGTCGGCACGCCTCCGCGGCTCGCTTCTGGTTGGTGCTTGTTTCGCGGCGGCCGCGAAAGAATGGCATTCGAGCATCTGCCGCGCGTTGCTGCCGCTTTTCACGAATCTCGCCGCGCGCGTTTTTTCCGCTAATGGGGACCGGCCTTTACAAGTTGCTGCCGTGTGGATCGTATAGTGCTGTCGGGTGGCAAGTGGTGTTGCGTTGTTGGCTGCAGAAACAACTCGCAACGCGCAGCAACTAAGGAAAGTTAGTTATCACAACTTTCCTCGCGACGATGCACTTCGCGAGCGGTGGATCAGTGCTATCCGGCGGACGCGCTGAGCGTCTGCTCTCCAGCGCTTTCGAGCTTCGCGCTGTCGCGACCGGCATGCCTTGCGCACCCTCCCACTAGACACTTGTGACGTCACTCGTAGGGGCACGGCTTGGCTGCTCGGAGGAGTTTTCGGTTTCGTTTTCGCGTTTTCTCGCTTATTTAAAATTATTTTCTAATTCTAGGGGCAATTATGCTGTCATACGGGTGACAGGGAGGTCTCTAGAAGCTAAAAATGCCACTACTTTGACATGGTCAGAAAATCGCCGGAGTTGGCCTTTAAGCCATTTACTGTTTTGTGCCCGCGTTACCGCGTATGAGCGAAGTCAAAATGCGGTGGTACTATGGCTCTACAGACTTCGGCGTTCCCGTGTGGTGATCGGAAAATGACTTGACAAATCAGCCCAAGAGGCCTGCACTTCAGAATATGAACTCACTACCTTGGAAGAAATAACAAAATTATAACCAGCGCCCTCGATCACTGCTGACTTCAAACGTGCGCGCTTCATTAAGCAAACACCGGTATGCATTATTAAATTGCCGGGTTATCTGACGTTGTACCAAAATAATCAAATAGTGGCACTTGCTAAAGGGCACTAACCATGGATGTATTTGGGATGATCCCTAAGTACATGTCCCTTGGACACTTTTTGGACATCCCAACATGGATGTGGGATGTTGGTACATTTATGGGACGTCCCTGGGATGTTGTGTTGTCTGGGTGGCTATCCCCGATGTTTTAACCGACTGAATACAAGATCGCACGCTTGTGTTTAGCCCAATGTATGACTTGTGCTCCATCAAACAATACAAGTGGAGTGTCGAAAAGATCGGCGAGAAACTTAAAGAAGCACGTGCAGGT
Organism: Hyalomma asiaticum; assembly: GCA_013339685.2. Classification (NCBI taxonomy): domain Eukaryota; kingdom Metazoa; phylum Arthropoda; class Arachnida; order Ixodida; family Ixodidae; genus Hyalomma; species Hyalomma asiaticum. The sequence continues at coordinate 136,472,916 of CM023484.1, read as the reverse complement.
ATGGTTTATTTAATGTTCTTTCCTGTTCGCATAACGAAAACAGCTTTTTGTTCTAAGTGTACACCGGTCGGATCCATTTGTTACTTTGTTGTTCACATTAGATATGATTTCTACCATGTCTTGATCTCGTAAGAACTAGAGCCATGCTCAGCAGCACGTGCGCAAGCTTTTGCTACTTGGGTTGTGCTGCTGTTCTGCTGCGAACCTTTCATGCGTGACATACGTCATTTTTGCTTGCAGACATCATTTCTTGGTGGTGTCCGATGAAATGATGCACGTGAGGTGGTTTACTTATTTATTTATTCCCCACATATCACTGTCATTTCGCCATTGGATGAAAGTGGGGTTGCTGCACAAATTGAACACACAAAGCGTACTCCTTAGGACGCCATAAGAAAAAAAATACTCCCACGTTGCATAAGTCGTCGGTAAGCTCATCAGCTGATCATGCAGTTCGAATTCTCCACACCGACACACGCTGCGCACCACCATAAATAACAGCGAAAGAACAGTATCACAAATGCTTTAAAATTGTGAGAACTAAGCAAAGTAATACAGTCAGAACTGTCAATTAGACTACTAAACCACTAAAAAGGCTACAAATATTGAGGGAAGAAGTTTAGGACAGGAAATGATGACATATCGGGAAATCTTGTTCCAGTATTTATAGGCGCGGCTGCAGCACAAGCTATTATATGGCAATGCAACTCGCTAGGTCTACAGTATTTATAGCTCTGACTGTTAAATGCGGGCTTGCTACTCGCATGCACTGGTGAATGTGTGTGACTTTCTATTTGCACATATGAGGGTGCACTATTCTGACTGCTCATTGGAAGACCCAGTCAAAGTCGCTGTGAACATGTCGTGACTAGGTTCGGTGCCCCATGAAAGTATGTCTAGAAGCATTTATTTTCATATTTTTTATCTCCAGATAATCTATACTGCCGGTAAGGTTCAAGTTCGTGCAATGTACGAGGTGAATTTAAAGTGCTTAAGTCACTTAATTTCAGCTCACGATTTTCCGACACTATTTTGAATCTTAAAAATCAAATGTAACGTAAGTGTAACAACACGTTCCAATTTCTGAAATGTAACTGGAACGCGTTCCTTTCTGATTAGAGGAACTTGTAAAGGGAACTCGTTACGAAATTGGGGAGGACGAGGAACGAGCTTTCGTTCCTGTTTTGGAGGAACGTGTACAACACTGGGTAACACCACCTGCTGTTAAAGATGGCTGACCGATTCGTCATCACCATTTGGCAGTGGAACTGCCGTGGTTTTCGTCTCAAGCGTAACCACCTCCTTCTCTGCGCTTTCCACATACCCCTAAGCACCTCGTACCTATTGTAGCCCCATGACGCTCTGTGCTTCGATCATTATCGCAGCGTTCCTCTTTCCCCGTGCTGCCAAGGCTTTTTCGTGTACCTCCATGTATCTATCACCCTCATTTACCCATACCACAAGGTACTTGCATTCGCTTCCTCTCGGTATTTCTTGGCCCTGTAGACACCGCCTGATCGTTGGGACCATTGAATATCATCAATCCACATTTTGTTACACCAAATCCTAGTCCTAGAGCCTCGCCTACCTTTCCGCATATATTCACCAGCCGTTGTATATCATCTCGACTGTCCTCGAATAAGACAATATCATCAGCATAAAATAAACCCGGAAGCACCTGCTCAATCATCACGCCGGCCTGTTTGTGTGGCAGATTAAAACCAATGTTGCTATCTCCTAGCGCTTTTTCCATTCTAACCATGTACACCATGAATAACACACGGCAACAAAGGACATCCCTGCCTCATCCCCTTGCAAATATCAACGTTTTCTATGCTACTGATTCCTTCCCATTCTATGCAAACTGTATTTTCTCGAAATATATCCCTCAAAAGCTGCACACAATCGTCGCCTATGCCCATTCCTTCCAATATTTCCCACAATATTTCCTGACTAACATTGTCGTACGCCCCAGTGATGTCTAGAAAAAGCCACATACAAGGGCCTGCTTTCTATTTTAGACATTTCTATACACCGAGTAAGAACAAATAGGTTATCATCTAACCGCCTGTATACTCGAAATCCATTCTAAAGCAGCAGCAGCACCAGCGCCACCTGGCCGTGGTTTTCTGGCCCATGCTTGCGCAGCACACATGCACTCTGCCGCACCTACATACACATTTGCCGCGGGAGCGCATATATGCACTGAAGCTTCCTCGTGTCCGCATGAAGCTTGATTGCGCGATTGTGTGGTGCGTTTTTCGTATGGCAAAGCAGAAGCGTAAACACGCGCACAGCGGAGCATATGGTCTAAAATATTAAGGCGATAAAGTTTCAGCGATAAATCGTACTCCTGTTGTTGTCCGATATGAATAACAGTATTTTTTCAGCAACATGCTGTATGACGACAAAGCATTAAACACAATTCGGGCATGTTGAGCGCGTCTTTGCTGCTTGTGCGCGAGTTCATCTTACAAACCGCCATTGCAGCAGCGCAGTGTAGCGCTATTTTACTTTCGTATTAACGGATGCCAAACTAACAGCAAGAGGACCACGGCACACGAGAGATGCGTGTTGAAAACGCATTGCACAATTACACATCTCAAGACATGTTGTCTTTGTGGATTAAGCCACTAACTCACGTTCCCCCCTCTTTCTCTGGCACACTACTACAGGACTTCACCGCTAATTGGAACGAAGGATGCGGTTGTTTCTTTACAGTCAATTTTTTTTCAAGGTAAGTACGGCGTAAAAGTTGGTGTCAACTGTTTCCTGTGAATAATCTGCATTTAGCTGGTGTTTCATTTACTTGGCAGATTGACCTTGACCAGGCTTGCTTAGGGGTTGGGCATGGATCACAGGGACGTTGTTAGGGGAGGAGCGTTTCGGTGTCAGACCATCCCAATACGGTCTGAGCGCAGCTTACCTCCAGACAAATGAGCAAGGTTATTGTTTAGGTGCATGCATCTCATTTTTAGCACTGATTCTTTTTACTGGCATAGTGTAACACCCCAGCAAGATATGTCATGGTACATGACTGACCGGTCAGATTTAAAATATACAGGCCAAGCTCTGGCAGCTCAGAGCAGGACACTGTCGTGCCTGAAGAAACTCACCCTTGCAGAGCTGTAATTTGGCACTTCAAATTGTACAGAAAGTAAGAACAGGGAGCAAATCTCTCCGCGAGTAGGATTTATTTGTTCATTTTACACTGTAGCTGTAAGATGAACCAATATCCTTCAATTATGTGCTGTTCCAGCAATTTATTTCAGCTCTTCAAAGGGGTCCACTCTGCGGTTAAGGTCAAGCAGTTGGTTGACGAAGTCTACATCCTCGTAAAGGTCAGCCATTCCAGTCAGGAGACCAAGCAGCTTGTCAGGGGCCATGCCAATTTGTTGGGCACACTCGGTGACTGGTGATGTAGCAGAGCCAAATGACCCGAATGGCAGCTTTGCCTCTGTTCTCTGGCCATCCTTGTTGTAAAAGAGCGTGAAGACAGGGTTGTGGTTCAGCTCGTCCAGTTTACAGTAGACACCTGCTGTGGGGCCATGACCGCTGCGGCGTGCCACCAGAGTCCTGAAGTCATAGAGCAGATTTCGCTTCTCCGAGTAGGTGAGTGCACTCTGGAAGGCACCGCCAACATACAGGACATTGTCCCATGTCTTGCTGCGCCCCATGCGGGTTTCAGTCACCCGCCAGAGCACATAGCCTTCGCCCAGAGCCTCGTAGCAGTACTCCTTGGTGGACTTGGCCGTGTGCGACTGGATAAAGTGGCCTGTGTGTGGAGCGCAGCCATCGTCCATGACCACAACGGGAAAGCCCACGTGGTATCCTGGATCCAGCAGCACCAGACCCCTGCGAGTGCCCGCCAACACCCGCAGGGCAACCAGTACATGCTCTTTAACGCTGGACGCATCGTCTGGTGGGTCGTGGCTGCAGTAAGAGGCCACATCGGGGATCCATTCCTCGCACGAGACCAAGAAAGGGCGGGCATACGGAAACTGCTGCTCCATGGTGTGACACAGGTGCAAGCTCAAGCCAACACATGACAGGCCTTCCTCGAACACCTCAGCGGGATAGTCTCGAAGGAAGGTTGCCAGGCTGCTGCTGTTGCTGTTACGGTAGTCCTTGTAGAAGCGCAGCAGGTTGCCCAAGGTGTTGTAGTGCCTGTGGCGCAGTTCCTTACGAAGCAGCTCACCCAGCTGGGCCAAGAAAGCCTCCAGGCCTGCCGTTGTGTCAAATGTCAATGGAGCGCTGCTGATCGGGGCCCAGCGAGGTCGTGGCAGAAGCCGTGGCTCCTCAGCATGGGATTCTGCAGGGGTTCCACCCCCTACAGGATGCTTCACATTCCGGTTCAAAGGCTGCTCTGGCAGATGGTCGTTCACCTGAACATACATTAGTGGGTTTCTTAGCTTTTGGAAACACTAAGAAGATTCAACAGTGCAGTAAAAAATAAAATTGGTGACACTGACACACGGGATTTATGACCTCTTAACTAGGAGATACTGAAGCAACTATGCCACACCTCCAGACGCTTATTGCAAGGCTACATGGTGGGCAGATCAGATTTACATGCTACACAATTCTCAGTGTCCCTCCCCAAAAATGTCTCGAAGGCAATCTGTGAAATGCTCAGTGTATTAAACTCCACTGAATATGTCAGATCAGTTCTACAGAATCCTGCAAAATGGATTAAAATTTGTTAAGTGCTGTGAAGCTGCTGCCAACTTCTCGGGAAACCAGAAAAACACAAATGCAACTTCTTTTAAGTTCCTTTCAATATTACTCATGGTGTTCAGCATAATGAACTAGGGCCCAGATCCAAGCTACTAGGTAGAGTGCCCACAGATTGAAAACCGAATTTTAACGGCTACTAAGCGATTCCATGTGGTTTTGCTTTTATTATTATGTTCAGTTCGAATTCGATCTGTGTAATATTGGCAGGCATACTTGCAGCTGAACAGACTTCACCATTAGGGGCCAGGTTCGTAGTTATGTGACCTGGTTATATTGAGCAATTGCCCATTTTAGTTTGCACAATTCAATGTTTACATGTCCTGTTTCAATCTGCGAGCACTGTACAGTACCATATAAATGCTCCCATCTAACCATCTTACACACTGGCAGCATTGTTTTTGATCATCTTCTACAATGCATCATTGGTTTTAACTTAAAGCCTGCACCAAATGGCCAAGATAATAAGCATTTACTTTTGCTACCTTTGCTTTGAAAATACAATCAGGGCTGGCCCCCTTATAGTTGAGGTACTTGATGGTCAAAGTGGTACTCTCATAAATCTATGCAAGTATAATAACCAATAAAGACATCTTTTTTCTTTCATCATTCTGCAGGGACCATAACTTGCACACAGGAACGGCTGCAGCGGCAAATTCGCTTGGTGCTTGCTGAGAGTGTCACCACTCCCCAGCCCTATACATTAGACTCGCTCTAATTCAAGTTTAGGGGGCTGAGAATTTTGTTTCAATTATCAGATGCAAGCAGAAGTATGGCCGAGTGCAACACACCACCAGGAAAAGCAGGGATGTCCAGTTATCGTGTGCACTGTTGTCACTTCAGTGTTTATTTTTCTTTTTTTCTGATTGTGGTTTTGCATGCTTTCACAAGTTCCGACAGTTGATCGGCTTTATTCTTGGCGGTTAAAAAAAATACATCAGCACGAATGTCCAGTTAGTCAGAGGGGCCAAAGCAGACAATATTTCTGATAAGAATAAGCAAGTATGAATTAACAGAATTACCTGAATGGTGCAGCTTGAATTAAGCAGCTCTTAAATACATTGAAAACATAGCAGGTCAACCGAAATTTGAAATTCTTCTGAAGTAACCAAAAGTTTCAGTTACTATAGTTTGAACTACATTTGAGAGACTACTGTGGCAATGCTTCTTCAGCTGGCCAATTTGGTTGGACAGTGCACGACATGACTCCGTTTGCTCAATCCCCATTTGTTTCTTGAACGAAGCTCTCATGTATAAAGCACTGGAACGCTAAAGCAAGTGCCCAAATTAGCACGAAGATCGGATTACAGCTCAGCTCGTCCAATTAACAGTAGACACTTGATGTGGGGTGCCATGGCCACTGCAGAGAAGGCCAGGGCAAAGCTACCCTTACATTAGTACACAAGACATCATTACCAGTGAATTTTAGTAGTGAGGCTCACATTTCTGTCTATTTTCTATTTGGTGCTCTCTTTAAGTCCTACTCCTCACTTCATATTTTATTATAGTGCTACTGTTGTGCCCATCCTAGATCCACAGAAGATGGCTGTGTGAGAGCTATTATGTCGTACTGACATGAATGCTCTATTTCACTTGCTGTTAACATTTTAGTTCTTTTTTGTCTCGAAAAAGGGCACACATGTAACTCATCATTTACTTTTCACATGAGGTTTTGGAAGCCTTGTATGCTTCTTGCTATTATACTGTCCGCATATAGGAAATTTCAAAGTCTACTTTTTCCAATTTTCAATGCTATATCCCAATACGAGGTCCCAGCTTCCAAGCATATATACTCTGGACAAACGTTTAGTACAATAAAAGAATAGAACTTCTTCAGACTTCCTTATAAGGCTTAAAAGGCAACTCCAGTGATTTTTCGGTGCCCACACATCTCAATGAAATTTTCAACATATCTTCTCATCGGTACTGCAATAATATATGCAGAGCCAAGCAGTTGCAAGTAACTTAGTTTTCCTGAAAACAAGTTTAAAATTTTTAGCGGATTTCTATGCATGCGACCACGTTTTTTAGATCGTTACCTCCAACTCCGCCTAGCCAAGAAGGCATGTGACGAAGAGCAAAACAGTGATATCTCAGTGCTCAAATAGTTGTTATGTGGGGTTTAACGTCCCAAAACCAGCTTTGATTATGAGAGACGCTGTAGTGGAGGGCTCCAGAAATTTTGACCACCGGGGGTTCTTTAACGTGCACTGACATCGCACAGCACATGGGCCTCAACATTTCGCCTCCATCGAAATGCAGCCGCCGCAGCCAGGATTCGATCCCGTGACCGTCGGATCAGCAGCCGAGTACCATAGCCACTAGACCACCGTGGTGGGGTGGCGCTCGAATAGTCGTGGTCAAGTTAAAAAAAAAAAATCTGGCATAGTACAACATGTTGTGGGACAGCATCGCCGTTTTCATGTTCTGGGCACCAGCTCCGTATTTCTTAGGGTGGGGACGGTGTGACGTCATTGCATACATGGCACGAAACATCTGCCTGTTTCAGTCTGAACATATTGTTCATTCGGTTACTGAAAATTGTTGGAGTTTCTGAGCAAACTGAACCACCCTGGCTGCTACAGGACTATCGGTGCAATTGGAATATGGTGAAAAATCAGCAGGAGTTCCTCCTTTTGAAGCGATCTCTTCTACCAATGTTTGTGTTAACGAGAGTTTGTCCAGTGTATAGGTCCTCTGTTAAAAAACATATGCTTGAAGAGGCCCATTTTCTTACAATACACAGAGCTTGGAGTGCTAGATGGACTCGGTAACGTTTTCAAATCAATCAATTAGCAAAAGAAATGTCGGTCACCTTCAGGAAACAGCGCGAATGGAACACAAGACAAAAGCAGATGGGAAACACGCAGGATTTTCCTCCTACAGTCTTTCGGTATGAACATGCTGCCGTTCAACACTGCATATTTCCAATGTGGTCTCTCATGCAGTGCTCATCCCTCTTTGTCTCAGTCAAAGGATTTAACCCTTTCTCCAATACTCTGAGCAGTTGACAAATAGGTGATATTAAAGCCAAGCTACGATTATACACAGGGAACCATACTTGTGTCACGCCATTTTTTTTTATGCAGAGGGTTTGGAGTGATATCCTCTACAGTCAAACCTGAAACCTGACTATATTGAACCCACACAGAACAAATTATCGTTTTTATCATATAAAACTATTTTGGAATACGACAATATCTTTAACATCAATGGATGGAAAAAAATCTATTGCTAGATTGAATAGAAATAGTGGAACACTTCGTATCAGGCAGTGCAAGTCACGTATGTTGGCTTTCCCTCATAAGAAGGCTTTTCCACATGGGAGGGGCTTTTTCCCACATGTATTTGGGGGAATGAGTGGTATGATTAGGTGAGTGCCGCAGAAAGCAAGTAGAAAACTACCGCTTGCTGTCATGTGGCTTCCCCTGAGGATTATTTGTCGCTATGCCGTCGTGCTCGGTTGCTGTCCTCTCTCACTTGTTCAGTTTGTCAGTGAGCGCAGTGTTTGGCATTATCCACTTTCTCATAGCCGTGAAACAGAACCTCCAGCACCTACCTACCACACAGCTGCAGTTTAAGACTCTGCGTTCAGAGCCTTTCAAAGCGCCGTTATGGAAACGAACTTTCACAAGTTAGCAGTCAAACGAGGAACCAGATTGTCTATTTAAAGCGGTCATGAAACGTTTTTCGAATATTTACCAAGATGTGTGTATTTGGAATCCTGTCCCTCCCACCTATAATACAAACTGTGTGGCTGCGTTGTCTAGGTTGACTTACAGCGATAAAAACAGTTTCCCCTGCACTCTTCACCTCAACTCTGCAGCTGGCGCCATGTTAATCACCACCATGGTCTCCGACCTTGGTTCCAAATGACGGTACCACATGGCGCCGAAGTATTTCACTTTATAGCCTTCATGTAAATGTACGATTCTTGAGTAAGTGAGAGCTAAAATTATTTGCACTTTTAAATATCCTTTGTTGACATCACTGAAATGTCACTCAACAGTACCAGTGCCGGCCTGCAGAGTCGTATGGTCATTACGGGAGTGCAAGAATGTTGGGATTTCAAACAAGAACTATTAAATTTTCACTGAATATCGCACTGAAATATTTCAGAAACAGCATGTCGAATGCCTACTGAAGCAGTGAAAATTACAACCAGGCAGCTCCATATCCTTTTTATGACCCCCTTTAAGTAAGCTTCCCTGCCATGCCATGGTGTCACGGGGAGAAGCATCCCAAGAATGGGAAGGGGCCACTATCACAGGACACGGCACATTTCGCCCCTGCATGCATGTGTAAAATTGCAAGTATGGAGAGTATTGGTACGATGCATGACACAAAAAATAATAATGGCAATCGATCAAAGCTCTCTAGAATGTTAGCGAGATCCCAATAAACTAAGTAGAAGGCTACCTGCTTCTTTTTTTGCGTGCATGACAAAGGGAATTCTTTCGCTTATTATACAATATATCAAGCTAATTGTCACCTTCTTATGAGTTGTATATATGCAGGTTTGACTGTAGTCCACTGGCCATTCTACTGTCGTCAAAATTTGTGGACAGTTTAGCGATGGCCTTCATGGATGCTCGTATGAGTGATTTCATGATTTCTACGGAGATGTGTGGCCCACTTGTATTACAATGCCAAGAAATGTGTTCACCAACGAACGTACCGTTTGGGCCGCTTCATGGTTGATGGCTGAGTAGTCATCCCAGGGAAGGAAGAGCAGAGTCCCACACCGAAAAATGCTCACGAGGCCAACCAACCTGGAATGTATTGAGGCATGTCACTTCACAGGACAGAAAAGCATACGGTACAAGCACTTCACGGGAAAGAAGTCCTGCATTCTCACTGTTGGCTCCAGAAATGTAAAGACAAATGCAGTTTGCTAACCAACACACAGCACATGCAACTAAGCACACACTTGAACACATGAGTAAAAGCAGGTAAGCACCACGGCATTTGTTGCACAATGTTCCTCTGTTTTGCTCCCGATGATTTAGCAAAATCTGCTCGGGGCATTTTTTTTGCATAAACAATAAATGGGTGCGGTGAAAATTTCATTGTGGTCCACTGACCTTGAAAAATAGGTGCTCAGCATCAAGGCAGTGTCACATTTTGCCAAAGCATGGCCCATCCATTTTTTTTTTTTCAGAAGAGCCTTTCTTTACCAACTTTCTCAGTGTCACCACTGATACTGTGTTGTCCATTTCCACCATGAAAGTTGCAACACCCTGAAACACTTTCTGAGGATAACCAGAAGACTGTGCTAATCTACTGATAGAGGCTCCTGTGACCGCATCAGCCAAATACTATTGCACTGTGCACACCAGGGAATTTGCTATCAGGCTTCAAGCACAGCTCGAAATCACTATTTCAGCAAATGACACCACTCACAGAGCAGACTATGCCGCATGACTCTTCTAAGTCTTCATAGATACATACATTGTCTATTTTTTAACTCAAAACAAACAGGTGTGGCAGATTACCTTTCTGCCATCATGAGATCAGCCAATGCTATTTCTGTCTCGAGCAGCATAGTTGGTGCACGAAGTGACGTCATGTGTTGAAAGAGCAGGCGATTTACAGCAGTATTTAAAACCAAATTGCGAATTCTCTTGTCATGCAGTGCAATAATAGTAATTGCATGCTTTTGTAAGCCTCCACAACTCTTTGGCATTGTTTTCTAAACAGGTCCAAAGGGTGTTGCTGGCAACACCCTTTGGACCTGACAACTCTCTTGTTCCTTTCTGGGGCCACCAGACCCACATCACTGGCATGAAAGCCTTTTTTTTTTTCTGTTTCAGCGCTGTAGTGTCTCGGAGAGCAGCACAAGCAAGGCTACCCCCCCCTTCCCCTCCCCCCACTGAGCGGCAGGTTGAAAGTGTGCATGCACAAATGAATCGATTCAGCTGTCTCACCATGATGACAAGTGGAGCCATACTCTGAGTCAAGATGGCCATTCCGACACAAACAGGGAAACCAGGGACACCAACGGAGCCAGGTAGTTGCCTTTCAGCTTTAGCTCCTGATCTGAAAATGGACAGAAACATAAAAGTGAGAAATGTAGGAAGTGCCAATGTGTACAGTATGCTCTGAATAATTCAAACTCTGCTATTTTCAAATTATCAGTTAATTCAAACAAATACGAAGATCTTGGTTAGCATGCTATGTTTTCAATGTATGTAAAAAGCTGCTCAATTCTAACTGCACTATTTGATTCTGCCATTTCTTATTTTTTGCTTATCCTTACCAGACATGTTGGCAGGCAACATTGTTTCCTTCTAGCTGAACGTCCATGCTCACATATTTTTTAACAGCCAAAAATAAAGCCGATGGCCTGTCAGCACTTGTGAGAGCATTTAAAACTACTAGCAGGAAATAATGTTGTGAAGCAGTCGTAATAACGCCATTTTATTAAGCCTTGAGGCTACGGAGAATGGCTGACCCAAAGGTACAGATCTAACTCTAGATGACAACCCACCACAGACAAGGATGAAGAGACCTAGGTGATGGTGAGTATGTACACATGAAGTAGAAGTGCCTAATGACTGCCCACACCGATTCCCCCCGCGCGAGAGTGGCCATCCTGGCCGCAGCTTAAGGGGACGGAGAGTGCCGAGTGAAAGGCTTCATACGGGAAACGTGGACCACTACGGTAGCACGGAAGCGGCGGTCAGCTGGAACGACAACAGGTGCCACGCGGTAGTTGACGGGAGAGGTCTGCGCCAAGACGGTGTAGGGGCCGATCAACCAAAACTGAAACTTCTCACATAAGCCAGGTGTGCGAACTAGTGTCTAGAGCAGCACCTCATCGCCAGGGCTGAAGGACACGACACGGCGATGTGCGTCATAGTGATCCTTACGGTCCCGTTGCCTAGCCTCAGTGTTCATGCGGGCGAGAACGCAGGACACGGGACACATAATCTTCAGTAAGTAAGAGGGCGACCGGCCATAGACGAGGTAGAACGGCGAGTACCCGGTTGTGCGTTGTACAGCCGTATTATACGCAAAAGTTACAAATGGTAAAATACACTCGGTAATAAACACTCGGGTGCCAACAATGCACTTCATAACTGGTCACATCTGTATTTCCTGGTGAGTTGCAAAAGCCATATTTATGTTTGCACGTGATAATCCAAGCAATATAGTGGAGTCCCATGACTTGTATGTGCACTGCGACTGTGTGTCTCTGAGTCTTCCTCGTTTGTTATATCCCATACAGGCCCGTAGCCGGGGGGGGGGGGGGTGCCCTAGGGGTCCAGGCACCTCCCAAAAGTTTGGCATTTAATCTTATTAACGTTGCTTTGAAAAGGTCACTTAATGTACAAACTGCGATTTTTGCCGAATATAAATAATGAAAACAGATCTTATTTTCAAAAAGTCAATTCAGCAAGGCCCCCCCCCCCCCAAAGGAAAAAAAAATCGTGGCTATGGGCATGATGCCATGATAAGTTTTCCAAGTCTACTGGCTCTCCACCCCATGGCAGAGTTCCTGAGCCCACAAACCTCTCGCAAGCTTTGGTGCTTTTCATTCACTTATTCAACCTTAAAAACCCTTTTCAGGGTATTACATAAGGGGGGACAAAAGCAGTCAACAACAGCATACAAATGCACTGCACCATACTGCACCATTAGCTCAAGTCCTGATCATTAGCAGACCAATGTCAGCGCTCTACATTAACTGTATAAATGAGTAAAAAGTAATAAGTATGTGCATTGTTAAAGTTCAACACAACTCGACCTAAACAGTGTTCAATTGCTCCTGCCAATGGGCAATGTAGTGGGCATGGAAACTGATGACTGAATGGCTTTCCCCGAATGACATCATAGGCACAGGAGAAAACAGCCACCGATATCATCGCTGCATCTGGTGGCACATACTCTAACACTGGTGCACCAAGTGCTCATCAACGGTATATTACTAAGGCCTTCACACAGTGGCTGCTGTGGCAGGTGCAGCCACGGCCAGCATGCACCCCACCATCTAAGTGGGCTGAGGAGGCACAGCAGTGGACAGAAGGAAGGTGACAGAAATAAGCCCATAGCTGCCTTGGTGCAAGGTTCTTTGCTTTGTGGTGCGACTGGTTTGGCAACAACAGGCTCATTGGTGCCAAAATGTCAAAAAGGGTTTTATTGATACTGTGTTAAACACAACTGCTAGGCAAGGTGGTTCCTAAAAAACAAAATGAATACCGAATTTACTCGCATAATGATCGCACTTTTTTTTCAAGAAAATTGACGCAAATTTCGGGGTGCGATCATTACACAGGGTAAATTTTCCGCAAAATAATATTTTGAGCACCGGGAACGCAAACAAGTCGCGTATCAGAATTCTTACGATAGCTATCATGAACATAACCAAAGATAAAAGTAGGGTAAGGCTTGCCCTTTGTAATAAACACACACATTATGCAGGAACTACATGCATTGCATATTGCCCTTTGATTTTTTCATTCACTGACCCCCTAACTTTCATTCAGAGTCTGAAGCGTCACTGGAGTCAGTGTCGTCGCCGCTCGATTCCCTGTCGGAGCCGGCAGTGTCATCGCAGTCCCACAGAAGGTTATCTTCCGTTCCGTCGAGTGCGTTGAAGCTGTTTGCGTGGTGAGAACTACGGCATTTGTCTTTACTGCTATCCTAATAAGGCACGTTTCCGCCAAGGGTGGGCAAAAATTAGGCATCTGCTTGGTGCGTGCAGTTCACTTGGAGAGTCTTGAAGAGTTATTTACGCAACGTTCGACAGATGGTAAACATGATGATTGTCAGCTGGACTTGGCACACGACATAACGCTGTAGCAAGGTCTGGGTGTGATCATTACGCAGGAAAAAAAAAAAAATCAAATTTTGACAACAAAATTTAGGGGTGCGATCATTATGCCAGTAAATACAGTATGTCTGGTAATTTCTGCCTCAACATGTTTGATTCATCACTTTTTTAGTCCCATATTTCTGTCACTTGCATTCAACATCTCAGCGGCAAAATATTTACTGGTTACCTTCAACACCCAATATCTTGGTGCCATAAAAAGGGCAATAAAGGGGAATACATGCCTTTATTGCACTCGGGCAAGGCCGTTGTGGACACCTCACTTTGCAAGCAAAAGAAAAATCAAGAACAACCGGGTGTATCCCTTTCTTATAGCAGTGAGGGAAGGTTTGCTGAAATGCTGAATGTATGAGTAAGCATCATGCTGCATATGTAGCTATGCATAAAAAAAACAAGAAAAACCGACTTGCAAAAAGGAGTAAGTGAAAACAACAGACCTATATCCCAAATGGAAATTTCTTGCTGTAATGCTTCCAGAAAAACAAACAGTTTTATTGCATTAGAAGTAAGAAAGGTTACATGGGCCTAGTTTGAATCATTCAATCGCTCACATCGAAATTCCACAGCCTTTGTGCAGATGCTGGGGGATCCCTTGTTGTTCGGCTCTTCCGTCTTACTTTTTTCAATACTCCTGTGAAGGCAACGTCACTTCACCTAGCGCTGGCACTGATCATCGCTGAGCAGTGGCAACATCCACTTCATGCCCTGCTTGCCTGATAGGGTGACAGAGCCGAAAGTGTTCGAGTTTCGTCAGCATGTTCGTCTCGTTCAGGGGTGCCGTTTCGCAACCGTAACTACATACCAACTCGCCCAATTGACATTTCCTACTCAGAGGAGAAACAGGCAGCACAACTGTTGGAGGTTGTATCCATTGCGCATTGGAAAGGCATGCGAACTTGGACACAAGAAGACAACACAAATACTGTTGTCTGCTCCTCTTCTTTTGTGCCCATGTTTACAAGAATTTCCTTCGCATAACAAGTTCTCTCCAACTGCTTGAGCTTTTGGTTGTTCTGGAGGTGGTGAAGAAAGTGGAAGAAGCCAAGCCAACATGTGGAGAAATGAAATGAATGACAGGTTGAGGCTTAAAGAAGGCAACCTTAAAATGAGAGGGGGGGGGGGGGGGGGGAGCCATCACCGAGCACAAACACGCACCTTCATCTCTGCTTATGGCACGGTTTCAAGTTCCGTACCCCCCCCACAAGGGAATATTACAATGAACCTTCACGCAATGGTGGGGATGGCTACGAGTGCTTCGTGGCAGGAAAATTATTGACTCGGACGAGCTGCCCTCAGTGAAAGAGCACGTTGGCAAAACAAGAACAACAAGGAAAAGCCATTTCCTATTCCTATGCAGATACTGCATAAATTGAAATATTCGCCACAAAGAATCAATGCTGGTTTAGCATTGGAGCTGTGCTATAAAAGCAGCGACAGCAAACAGTAAATCACCATGAAGGGTAATAATAATTGCTGGGGTCTTATATGCCAAAACAGCAATCTGATTACAAGGCACGGTGAAGTGGGGATTTGCTTCAGCCATCTTTAA
Organism: Hyalomma asiaticum; assembly: GCA_013339685.2. Lineage (NCBI taxonomy): Eukaryota > Metazoa > Arthropoda > Arachnida > Ixodida > Ixodidae > Hyalomma > Hyalomma asiaticum. The sequence goes on along the minus strand of CM023484.1, from coordinate 136,457,797 downwards.
ATATAGCAACCAAATCTAAGGGAATTGCACTTCGCTTGAGCAAAGATGACATTTCCATGACCAACAATCAAACACACATTCCCGGTCTCAGCAATGAGACATGTTAGCATACTACAGCAGGTCCAAATATAAAACTGCAGAGAAAAGTCCAAGCAAATCAATGTCAGCATTACAGAGTGAAAGAAATCTGCATTGCTCGCAGGACCTAGACCAAGCCTATCAGTTGGTAGTGGGCGAATTGTCTGAAAGTCAGCATGGAAAGCTATGGTGGCAAAGTACCTCGCTGGCAAAGATATAGCTAAACCTCAAACTTCAGTACATAAAAGAAAGAAAAACACTTCTTTTTTTTTTTTTATGTCTGACGGTACCACGCCACCAATCTCCCGCATGGGTGGTAGGTGGCAGAAATCCTGGATCTTACAACGTACTTCAACGTATACCACTTCATGCTCAAAGAAAATAATGCATCTTTCACGTCGGCATACATGCTTGCCTCCAATCTATACACAAAGACCCAACAATAATTGCAGAGGTTTTACAGGCCAAAACCATAATGCGAGGCACGCTGTGGTGGAGGGCTGTGGAAATTGATTACATTGGCTGTTCTTTAACGTGCACCAAGAGCGCCCAGTAGAGGGACCTTTGGAATTTTCGCCTCTCTTAAAATGTCACCGCCATGTCAAACTGCATTTTTCAGGTCAGCAGCAAGCACTGATAACCACTAGATCACAGTGGTGGGCTTGCTACATAGACTGAAGCAATGAACTTGAAACTACAGCAAGCATCAATGGTCAAATGGCCATGAGGTTTCTTGGAAATGCACCTTTTCAATGGTGTGCCATCAGACAGAGCAGCAGCCAAAGTGGATTCTGGCTTCCGCAATCACCAGCCGGCATGCTGGAGGACAACCAGCAGTAGTACTATATCTAAGGCTTCCCCTCTCTTATCATGCAAGTTATCATGTGAGAGGCCCCCTTCCCCGTTGATCCAGGCTAGCAACTTGCGAGCACACTCCATGGGCAGGAAATGCCCATGGAGTGGGATAATGCCAGTGATAACAGTGTAAAAGACGCCAACATTTGCTGGAACAAAAGAAATGACCATTTAGACAATTTTACCCCGTATAAGCATTTGTGGCAAGTTCCCTCTTTCTGTAGCAAGTTTTCTATATGTGCGGTTGACAGATTTTTCCAAGCTTCTGGGACATATCTGCAGCACCATTGCATACACGAGGAAGTCACAAGGGTGCCCAGTCATAAAAAAGACCTACAAGGGTCCTTTTTTTCCCCTATTTTCTATACACAACAACTGCTGCACAGGATGTTGACTCATTTTTTGGAAATAATGCCCGTGAGGTCATCAAACAAAATTTCTAGAGACCATGACAAAAGGCTGAGGTTGTCAATCTGGGCCACCTGGGCCATGCCACAAGCGCCAATGCACAGTAAGTCCATGTGGCTCCCACAAAGCCTATGGAAGGCTCACAAAGTGACTATGAATGTAGGGCACTATTGCCTCAGTTTAGCATTGCTTGGAAAGCGGGGTATAATATATACCGACATGGAAAACTGCTATTTAATTATCATAACATGTATTATTTGGCAGGTGCTCATAAAAATGAGTGGAAATCAAGTCGCAAGAGACATCCTTTCCCGTACAGTGTTCAACCACCATCTTTGGTAATGTCTACCTCACATTGATGGGCTTCTTGCACCTTGTCACAAGACAAGGATCTTGGTAATTTACCAGCTTAGTGTCACTGATTTCTCCCAGTCTTTTATGGTTACGATTGTAATTTCCTGTTCTATCGCGCAGTGCTGTGTGGCCTTACTTCTAGAGCTTCTTTGTTATCTTCAAAGCCTATGCAACATATGTTAGCTTGGTGCAGAAGAAACAGTGTTAGCGCACACCCTTGTCAAAATTAACCCATACTGGACACAGCTGGTAACATAACACGATACCAATAGAGAGGTGACCGGTACCAATGGAGAGAAAGCAAAGTGGAGGCATGCAGAAGGTACGATGGGGGTGGTGAAATAGAGGTTTGCAGGCTTCAAATGAAATCAGCTCATGCAGGTCTGGGTAAATTGCATTGGGGGAGGCCTCTGTCCAACAGTGGACATAGAATAGGCTGATGAGGACGACCTACAGCAGAATACAACACAATTTCACAGTGTAGTCCCATCCCATGGCCTCATAACCGCCAGCCACTATTCCTGCAAACATTTCCACTTCAAACTTTCCACAGAAAATAAAGCAATTACTACAAAAGTAAAATTATAAGTGGATAAATTGATATGGTTCTACATTTTTGTTAGAGCAGGATATCCAAAGTGTAAATCTTGATTAAATTGATGCCAAAACAATCCATGATGCCATTTTAAAAAGGTTGCACGATGTTGATTTGTTTCCTCCTGCGACTGGTTGGCGGAGTAACACCTACTTGAACATTCAGCCTGCCTTTGTTGCCAGCTGCTGTTCTTTTATGTTGTATCCCACATTAGAAGGTGCCTCCGTAGACTACTCCCAACGATAAAAGACCTGTGACTTATTACAGTTTACCGAATTCATTCGACCCATATCGGGGAAGACTCAGCCACAATGAAACGTCAGTGCATCTAGGCATTTATTCTCAATGCCTTTATTCACAAAGACACTTTTGTTCATGTGTTCCTTATAGCAGGGAAGGGGGGGGGGGGGGAAGAAAAAAAAGAAAAATGCAGTACTATGTGTGATATGGAGTTTTGCGAGATCTCGGAACTGGCTACCCTTGGCAACATGCCTAATAGGATGGAGTGTTGCCCACCAAACCATATTCTTTGGCAATTCTGTATGAAACATTAACCAGGAAAACTTTACCGCAGGATGGCACACTTAGCTGCACTTTGTGATCACTTGTATTGTTTTAATCATATAATTTCGTGACCTCTGGAGGAGTTGGCAGTATTCTGTATGAAACACTTATGAGGAAAATCTATATAATAAGAGGGCATACTTAGATAGGATTTTATTTTATTGTTCATGCATTACACATAGTATGACTCCTCGATGTGCGCTGATGGAAATGGTGCTGGGTTCAGGTCATACTACTTCGGAATCTTCTGGAGGGAGGTCTCGCAAAAGTGACTCTTTACTAGGTATCAATACAACTTGAGTTCTGGTAGTGCTGTGAGTACCGAGTTGTTGCAAGCAGGTGGAAAGGTAACAATATCACAATGTAGAATCTCAAATAAGCAGTCCTTTGAAGCATGCTAAAGAACCTACACATTTCTCAGTAGAGGCAAGTAATCAAATTACGGCATAAATTTAACAATGAACATTGAGAGAGAAGTACCAGTGTCACACAGGACAATTTCAATCGAGGAAAAAGAGCACCATACTGCAGAAGGTAGTCAGCATTATTCCATATTAGACACAAAATGAGAAAAGACTAAGGGCATTTGGGAAGGACTTACATCTTAACACAAGACAGTCAAACATCCCCTAAAGTACGGCAAGGGTCACTGAAGGTACAAAATGCATGAACAGTTTTGTCACAACATACACGGTAAAGGAACACACAAAAGAAAATTTCAATTGAGCAGCCGATTCTTGGCACAGAAAAGTTCTCTTCCCTTTAATCTCAGCAGAGAGTTGACCAGCCTGAAGAATTTCGTTGATATATCAAAATCTGGAGGAGTTACGTAAACGAGCGCGCTCGAAAACCTGCAACGAAGGCGCTCTGACATTTTTCAAGACCGCAAAACGACGAGGCGATCAGATCGCTGATAGTTCAGCGAAATCATTTAATATTCCAGGACCTTGGCGTAAGGAATAGCCGGAGCTGTGCTGCGTGGCATGAACGGCCGTCGTCAAGGCAGGCTGGGGAAAAAAAAAAAAAAAAAAGCTGCTACAAGGTCGCAGGCTCTATCGCGTGACACGTGACGTTACTGCGAAACGGCGCACGTCCTGCTGTCGTTCCGACAGCTTGGCCTACGTATGCAGGAAAATCGCTGCCAACGCGGATTAGATAAAGGCTTGCCGATTTGGCATCCTCTACCGTCCGACGTCCTCGCTCGTTTCCGGTGCAGAAATGTCGGGCGCAACTCTACGAAACGTGTAGGTGAACGCGCATTCACTGCAGATGCGAACAATGTTCTCGGCAGCGACGAGGCACCGAGTGAAAAAGAGTAATGCGCAGTGGGCATTTGGGCGAACCCATTGGAAGAAGCAGTGTCAGTGACCCCACCTCGCAACGTTAGGTGCCGTTAAGACTTACCCATACAACGGTGCGCTTCGACAGAAAACCAAGGAAAGAACGGAACGTCTCTTGAGGCGACGGCACTACCCCCACACCACACACACTGGTGCCAATTTTCTCGCACGGGTAGAGCAGTCCCTTTATACAAAGCGGGCCAGTCCACGTGACCCGCAGCCACCCTCTGCGGCTTGTCGCCGATAACGCGTCGCCGGGCACCGCAGCTGCGGCAGCTGTCCCTCGCCAACCGATGACATCACAAAGGCTGACATCACGAAGGCGTGGTTTCCGCAAGCGGACGCATGCGCAAGAGGGAAAACCAACTCCATGCGAGAGCACGGACTGCGCTCCCTGTGAATGTAGGGCGCGTCTTTCGAATGCGTCTCCTGGACTTCATCTCAAGCTACCGCTACCGCTGTTGCCCAAAGCATGCAAGCCCTCCTCCATTGCACTGTTTAAGGGTTTATCCAGAATTTCGACATAGGTAGGAATTAAGGGAGGGCGGGGGGGGGGGGGGTTCGGGAGATGCATAGGGGTGTTGTATAAATCCCTGGCACTGGTGCATTAGTGACAGAAAAATCATAGTAAAATCCGTCAGAAAGATCATCAGCTACGACTTAAACGCCTGCACACATGACAGAACTATCATGATCATGTGTCAGAGCTCTAGCATGTCAGAGTCATTATAGTTAGAGCTCTGTGTCTGTAATTTGAATGTATGAGAAAACATAATTCTGTTACGAGGAGGCGATAAAGGCGACGCTCAAGCGTCCTCCGCCTTTTAATCACTATTACGTTGGTGCCATGGGCCATGTAAAGTACGGAGGAATACCCTTCCCGGTGACTGATTGATTTGTGGGATCTAGCGTCCCAAAACCAGCCATAATTATGAGAGACGCCGTAATGGAGGTCTCCGGAAATTTCGACCACCTGGGGTTCTTAACGTGCACTGACATCGCACAGCACACGTACCTCAACATTTTGGCTCCATCGAAATGCAGCCGCCGCGGTCGGGATTCGATCCCTCGACCTTCGGATCTGCAGCCGAGTGTCATAACCACCTGGACCAGCGTGGCGGGACGAACAGTTAAAAGTGAAAAGTGCATAGCTAGGACATGCAGCCTCGATCGCTTCATAACCTGTGCGCAGCGTAAATCTCAGGCGCACCTCTTGCAATATGTCCTGTGAAAAACGAATATTATGTATGTGTTGCCTCTGCTTGGTCATCCCACCATGACCTGTTGTCATGAAATCATTTTTAACACAGTACTGGCCGGCTGCGCAAGACATTTTCTGCGCACGCATTGAATTATTGCACTAGACTTTTAAGAATAGAAAATAAAAAAAAAATGAATAAATGTGTTGGAGCAATAAAAAAAATCCGGGAGATCCCACGCACAATGAGATTTAAATTACGCGCACAGTATAAGAGACGACAATGCAAAGCTCGGTAGCAATAAAAATACCACAGTACACGTCTGCCTTTTTCAGATAATGGATTAAGCGTGTATAGAAAGGGCGGCCTACGACGTCAAGGCTAACGCACCGAGAAAAACGGCTTTGTCGTGTTGGCAAGAAACAGATCCACGTTAGCTTATGTACCAATACGCTGATCTTGATTTCTACATAACCATCGAAGATCGAAAATTAATTTTTTCTTTTTTTACTTCGCAATTGCTGATTGTGTAATCATTTATTTATTCATGCACGGTAAATTCCCGATGGCATTACACTGGGGGACAGTGGACACACTAAAAAGCAATACAGTGATCAAGTAGAAAGAGATAGAAACGAAGGCAAACTAGTATAAAGACAAATCTCGAAAACTAAAAAAAGAAGGAAAAGAAAACATATGACATAACGAGATAACGAGGCTGAGTATTCCCACACTTTTAAAAGATAGTGCGGTCAAAAGTGTGCATGCTATACAGTGTTTTTAACAAATCAATGTAAACACATGACAAATCTGAGACACAAAGCCACTCAGACATCAACACGAAACATTAATTTGCGAGTGCGTCCGGCTTGGTTTGTTATACAGACAACATCTTCTGTTGGTTGGTTTCAGAAAGTAACAGCGCGATGTATATAAGCACATGCTTGTCCGGGCGAAAGAAGTTATAATTTGAATTCCTGGTCTATAGAGCTATACGATGGTCGCGTTTGATAAGTACGGATAGATGACAACCGTTGTTATGGATCTAATGAAAGAGAGACAAAAGTGACAGCAGTCTGTGTGATTGCAGAGAAGACAAGTTTAGAGAAATTACTACTTCGGTAATGCTAGATGTTCGAGAGTAGCTGCTTGTTATGACATGAGTGCTTTTATTCTGAGGTCGAGTTTGTCTATTAGGTATGTCTGGTGTGGAATGCAGAGTTGTGAAGCATGACTGTAAGGAATATTTCTCACTCGTTATACACAGGTTGAAGGGAGGTGCACTACATGCACCGGAGCATTTAAAGGGCAAAAGTAACTATGTTCGAAACCGTAAAAGAACCACGAACGCACGCGCTATACATAAGTCGGACATTCGTTGCATTGCAGTAGCAATCGCAAGTGCATATATAACAGTTCCTATGATGCGAAAAGCTCGCAAAACTTTCGAGCAGAGCGCGTGCCGAAAAAAAGTGTCACCATGACATTGCAACAGCCACGACTGCCATGAAAAAGAACGAACTTTTACAATTCAACAAGGAAACATAGTTCGAATAATCAATGATAATGATTATGCGAAGGCCGGTGTACCATAAAGTGTACAAGAGGTTTAGTTAGAAGTGGCGGGTTCGATCCCCACAGCTGCGGCTACATTTGCGAAGGCCAGTGCTCGATAAAGTGCGGGAAACGTTCAGCTCGAAGCTGCCAGTTTGACCTCGCAGCCGCGGCTGCGTTTCTGCAGCATGAAACCTAAAGAAAGAACGTAAGATAAGGAAGAAAGCAGTGCATGAGTGCGTGGCGAAGGATGACTTACGGTCAGTAGATGATGATAGGTGGTATGACTAGCAAAGCTGGTATGTCATGACATATATAGCTTGAAAGTGAGTGAGTGAACAAACTTTATTTGGTCCAGCAAAGCGCGATAACTCGCGCACCCGGCTAATCCCAGGAAGGGACCGACAGGTCTAGCCTGCAGGCCCGGTCACGGGCGCGCTGGACAGGCAGGATTTGGTCCTCAAGGACGGGACTTCGCAGGAGCACGTCCCACTCTTCCTTGGTGAACTTCTGGCCCAACGACCCGCATTCCCAGAGCATGTGACACAAAGTAGCAGGCTCTCCACAGGCCGCGCAAGAATAATTAGTGTAATTACCAGGGTACATGCTGTTAAGGGACACAGGATTTGGGTAGCAGTTACTTTGCAAGAGTCTAAGCGTGACTGCTCGCGGCCTGCTTAGCTTGGAATGAGGCGGCAGGAAGACCCTTCTCTCTAAATAAAAGAATTAGTAATTTCATTGTGTGTGACTGGAGTGTCTCTGTGTCCGGGCGGAGAGTCGCCCGATCCGAGGGCAGCGCGGTCGGTAAAGTCACGCGCAGCCTCATGGGTAGGCTCATTGAGGTTCAGATGAACTCCCTCGATCTCTCCGATATGAGCAGGAAACCAGTGTATTGAATGTGTACAGCTGTCGTCGTGTTCGGCGCCTTTCAGGATTTGAACTACTTGCCGGGCTACCCGGCCTTTCTGGAATGCCCTGACGGCCGCTTTCGAATCGCTATACACCCAGTCTCTCCGACCATCTTGCATGGCGAGTGCTATGGCCACTTGCTCGGCCACTTCCGGATCCGTCGTCCGAACCGAGGCACAGTTGACGACTTTGGCCAGCTTGTCTACTACGGAAACCGCAAAAGCCTTGCCGTCGTGGTATGCGGCGGCGTCTACAAAACTTGCTTTGACTTTGTCATTCTGAATTTGCCTTAGTATAGCCGACTCTCTTACCTTGCGACTACCGGCGTTGTGCACGGGGTGGACGTTGCGGAGCAACGGGACGACTACGAGCTCCTCCTTTATTTCCCTAGAGAGTTGGGTGTTGCAAGCCAGGTTATCGGTAGGGGCGAGTCCAATCTCCTCAAGGATCCACCTGCCGGCTGGCGTTGTGGACAGCCGAGTTAGCTGGGCCCGTTCCTGAGCTTCGGCTATCTCCTCCATGGTGTTTTGTATACCGAGCCGGAGGAGGTGCTCAGTATGCGTCCTGACGGGCAGGCCAAGAACTCTCTTGGATATTTTTCTGATGAGGACATTGAGCTTGTCCCTTTCGGCTCTGAGCCAGTTGTGCATGGGCACCGTATAGGTGAAGTGACAAAGCACAAAGGCGTCCATCAGCCGAAGCAGGTTCTCCTCCTTGAGGCCGCGATTCCTATTTGTGACCCTTCGCACAAGGCGGAAATCGTTGTCGGTCTTTGCAATGGTTTTGCGCAACGCAGTGCCGTTGCCGCAACTCGATTCGATAAACATACCAATAAATAGCTTGAAACCCTTACGAGTTACATCGCGATTAAAAATAAAATTACGTTTGAACTGCTCCACATTGCTCGAAAACAAAAATGTGCCTGCTAAGAACTACGAATTAATTTTTGATTGCTCCTAAAACGCCTCCAGCATTGCATAGAGCCAGTTCCGACGCTGTTCCGACGGCTTCCACACCGTGGCAGAGGCTTGAACTTTTTCTTTTCGTTGCAACGCCCGTCCTGCCTTTCAAGCCCCTCGCGCACAATAGAAAGAAGGACAGAAAAGAGAGCACTATTCTGTGAGTAACAAACAGAAAAAAAAGCCCGAAAACAACGATAAATTTTTCACGACTTTTCTAATTAGACATATTCCGAAAATCTGCAAGCAAGGTTTCTCGCAGTGTTTATTTTTCAATCAAAGGCTTCCTTACTCCAAGTGGTGGACAGGTCTTTGAAAACCATGAAAAACAGGCAGTGTAGCTAAAGCCAACGCTTCCAAAAGTGGGCTTCTCGTCAGGCGTTGCCCCTTCCCAGTAACGCCGCGTGCGAGGGCAGATCCAGAGGTCTGCTTTGGGGGGTTGTGCGGCGCCTCTCTCACCCCACCGTGAGTACCTGTATTTTCATGAGGACGCAACTTTCAGTCAAGTACATTGTATTTTTTTTTTGCTTCTTAACATGAAATGTTTTATGGCGGGGTCCTCCAATATTTCGCTAACTGTATTTTCGCCTCAGAAATAACTTCAGTAGGGATAGGGTCTTGACACGTTGGTTGTTCCACGTTAATCAGAAGTTATAGCGCGGAGTACGACACACAGAGACAAGACGACGAAACACAGCGCTTCTCTCGTCGTCTTGTCTCTGTCTGCATATCGACAAGGGTAGGAATTAGGGCCTGTTGGTTCATGTATGTATGTGTTATTCTGCGTTCGCCTGGTACTTCATCGTTTGTCGTTGTCTGTTTGCGCGGTACGCTATAGGCCAGTATAATGCATATCGAATTCCGCGATGCAATTTCCGATTAAAGGGACCGACAACCAATGGTTAAGGTACCTGTTTTCTTTCCGTCAACGGAAATCTCCCCGGTCAGAGTGTCCAATCAAGCAGTGGCAACGGGGAAAACACCTGCAAACATTTTATCAGAATTTTTTTGCCTGTGGAGTCGTATACGCAACACATGTGGGAAACAGTGGCCGATAGCGGTCGGGTGTGCTTACACCCGACTTTCGAGACCTGTTCTTTCGAGACAGAACACATGCGCGCGTCGCCTGGGAGACGCCGCGCGCATGCGCTGCGGTTAGAAGCACGTTTTCGGTTGTCGCGCAGGCAGCGCCGCTTCGCAGCGTCAACTTCTTTACTGCGTAGACATCAAATAATAGGGCCGGGATGCGTTTTGACGTTCCAACAGCAATTTTCAGCCCGAGCTGTGGGTGTATGAACAGGAACAGGCGCCGTACAGAAGTTTAGAGAATCCAGAACTCAGTGCCAAAGCTTCACCACCAGGTTACGTCACGTTGCAAATGCCGCGATTTTCAAGCTCAGTTTAAGAATACCAATCCATTTCAAATGGCGAATGGGTTCTCGATTTCGTCGTTCAAATTCAGGTTCTTTTACCAATGCACAAAGGCCCGTTCACACGTTCTAAACAGTTGTAGGTCTCTTTAACAGAAATAACTCCTTAAAATACACGTGGACAAATGACAAAGACAAATTACCCCGCATCAATGGGTTGTGGACGCACAACGTCCAGGGTAAAAATCTAGTGACTTTAGACTCAGGATGCCACGATATTCCCTGGGCGCTCTATAAACCCACCACAGAAACGTGTAGGAGATGAAGAACAAACAGGCGTTATCTCGAAGCTCGCGGGCATCTCTGTGGATTTCCTTGCAGCATTGTGCGACAAACGAGTGGTTGCCAATTTCCTCTTTCGTATGACTAAACACGAATAGGCGAAAACCAAAATAGTGCTCAACAGCTTGGCTAAAGAAGAGAGGTCTAAAATTAGCAACGGTATTGTTGGGTGCGTCAAAGAGTATGTGTGTCCATAGGACAATTGACAGTTAGCAAAAATACCTGTGCACACGCGCGACAAGTCGCTTGCTAGGCGCGCCCCTTGCTTCGTTAGATCCGCCCGTTTCCCTGGTTTCGGAGGCCATGTCCGGTGGCCGGAGCGGCCAAGAAATGCAAGGAGGCGTTTGAAGTTGCAGCTGCGTTCATCCGTTGCTTGAGGCTGTGAAAATTATTGTTATAGAAACAACGAGGTTATCCCTTTTTAGATTTCTGAGCGACCAGGAGAGCAGCGCCGATTAGAGTGGTAGCTAACGCCTGAAGCGGCAGCTCGCCATGGAAAAAAAAAAAAAAAAAAGCGGGCATGTTATTACGTGTATTTTTTTTTTCTTTTTTTGTAATGCGGCCAATGGCTTCCTGCGTTACCAGATTATACTGCCCATGAAAACAAGCGCTCTTTGTGCTCATATGCACTACATGCACAGAGCTCTATAGATCGACATATAACTTTACTGCACGCACACTGAGTCCATCATCTCGTGTACCGGCGCCACACACACACCTTTCAATCGTGACGGAACCCATATATGTCACAGTTTCCAAGCAATAGAAAATTATGCCGCTGAACGTGTCAACAATATCCTGACAGACTTTGTTAATGTTGAGCACCGCCCACCGGAGATATGCGGACCGCGCGGCGAAGCGGGATACAGAAATCTACCGCGACAAGCGGCTGCGTGGCACTATGCCTACGCCAAAATGCCACACCCTCACAAACTTTAGTGGCTTTGGTGGCGCCATGCCGCAAAAGCTTGCAGCTATCGTACGTGCCTCTTGCGCCGAGGCCGCAGGGACGAAAAAGCCGCTGGGCGCTATTATGCACCACAAGACGAATCCATCCCGCGGATCAGACGCTCTCGCATGCGACGCCTGTCGTCGCATATCTTTTCTATGAATGTAGTCTTCCTCCTTCGTGGCCCAGCCACATAACACTTGTACGCATCGCATTTGAATGTCTGACGAACGGTGTGCATGCTGGAACACATGCATGCTGTCGCCAAACGGCGTCAATCCATGGTAACAACTGCGAAAAGTGAGCATGTCATCCAGTTCCCGAGACGGCGAAGGTGTTCGCGTATTCCCTTGTATGGTGTGTCGACAAAGGCATGCAACAAGAAAAGCCTCTGAAAAACCACCAGAAAATGAAAAAAAAAAAGTAACAGTGAGCAATGCGTGCCATGGGCAGCTCCAGCACCTGTTTCTAATTAAGAAGTGATTCAGGCGCCGCTCGCCTGAGGGCGGGCACTAATTGCGCATTAGAGTTCCGGGTTTATTTTGTGCTGACGATATTGTCTTATTCGCGGACAGTCGAGATGATATACAACAGCTGGTGAACATATGCGGAAAGGTAGGCGAGGCTCTAGGACTAGGATTTAGTGTAACAAAATGTGGATTGATAGTATTCAATGGTCCCAACGACCAGGTGTTGTCCGTACAGGGCCAAGAAATACTGAGAGTAAGCGAATACAAGTACCTTGGGGTATGGGTAAATAAGGGTGATAGATACATGAAGGTACACGAAAAAGCCTTGGCAGCAAAGGGAAAGAGGAACGCAGCAATAATGAAGCACAGAGCGTTATGGGGACACAATTGGTACGAGGTGCTTAGGGGTCTGTGGAAAGAGGTAATGGTACCGGGGCTTACATTTGGGAACTCAGTGGTGTGCATGAGGCCAGAGATACAATCAGGAATGGATGTGAATCAAAGAACTGTGGGACGCCTCGCGTTGGGTGCTCACGGGAAAATGACAAACGAGGCTGTAAAGGGCGATATGGGATGGGCGAGTTTTGAGGCAAGGGAAGCGCAGAGCAAAATAAGGTTTGAAGAGAGGCTAAGGAATATGAAAGAGAGTAGGTGGGCAGTGAAGGTGTTCCGTTATTTATATAGATCGAAAATGATGATGATGATGAAAAACATTTATTGATATATACAGAGATATAAGTGGCGTCGGCCTTAAGGGCCGATCCCTTACAAAATGTAGGAGGGGTCCCTAGTCCGGGGCTTCTGTGGCTTCCGATCGAGAGAGCCTTGACACGCAGTGGAGAAAGAGAACTAGGAGGCTCACCAGTAAATATATGGCTCTAAGAGAACTCACAGCAAGGAGCGTAAAGCGAAAAGTCGGAGAGGCATTTTATGATAATTCAAGAGGAAGCACTTTATGGTTTGAAGCGAGATCGGGCTGCCTTAGAACGCGTAGTTATAAAGCGAAATTCAGTAAAGAATAAGAAAAATGCGCATGCTGTGAGGAAGACAGGGAAACGACGGAGCATGTTCTGACTGAATGAGGAAATATCCACCCAGGTGTACGTTTGGGCATGAAGCCTTGTGTTTTAGGGAGAACAATGGAAAGCTGAACATACCCGCGATTGCGATAAGAGACGGTTAGAATACTGGTGGCAGAAAAAGAACGAACAAAAATAATTATAGGGAAAAATAAGGACTTTCTGCAATAAGGGGCAGAGCACTGGGCTATGAATCTACGTTTTTGCTGTAGTATGATCGACTTAATTGAAGTAGATTTAAAAGGCATGAGGCCAACTTATAAAGGGAGGGGAAAAAAAGTTCTTAAATTTTTTTATGAGCCTGGTGGCGCACGTGTCACCGCCCCGTTACAAAGAGGACGCTCATAGCATCCATCCATCCATCCATCATCCATCCATCCATCCATCCATCCATCCATCCATCCATCCATCCATCCATCCATCCATCCATTAGAATATTGGTGACGGAAAGGTATGGAGCAAACGGAAATGCAAGGTAGTTCGGGTAAGATTGGGAGTTGACAGCGGAAGGATAATAGATAAAATAGATAGGCGGGGGGAATGGTTGTGAAAATATGTGTGATTTGGGGAAACAAACATTTGTGGCAGATAAAATAAAGGCAGAGCTTGGTGGCCCGCAGGATACCTCCCCGTTATAAAGGGGAAGCTCCTAACGTCCATCCGTCCATCGTCAATTGCTGACAGGGGAGTCCACGCACGAAAAAAACGTGAATAAAGTTGGGCTGGAGCGCATGCGGCGTACACAATGACGGAAGACTGCCGCTGTCCTTAGAGGAAAAGGTTTACGACCACTGCATTCTCCCGGCACTATCACGTGATGCTGCAACCTTGACGACAACATAACTCGAGGTTAAGTTAGGGAACACACAGCGGAAAACAGGAAGAGAAGTGATAGCCGTAACGTTGATAGACGAGTAGAATGGATTGGGGAGCAAAGAGGAGCAGGCGATATTATTGTATCAAAATGCGGAATACAGATAAGAGATGGGCAGAAAGGACGACAGAATAGATAACAAGAGAAGAAAAACGCAGCAGAGGCAGGCAGAAGATTAAGCGGGGGTAATTAGAAGACTCGGAGGCATAAAGTGGAATCAGCTCGCTCCGGATAGGACAAATGGAAAATCATTACGAAAGGTCCTCCCTCGTCCCGCAGTGGATACAAAGTGGATTCACGACGATGAAAGCACTGTTACACGACGCGAGAGGACACTCAAGCTAGAGTAACTATACAGTGGAGCCTATGCTTGGTGGTGTCGGTTGTAAGAGGGAGGAAGAGGACGACGACGGGCACGCTTTGACTGTCGTGTGGCTCTCTGCTTGGCCATCACAATATGCATCCTGTAAATAGTTGCACAGTTCTTTTATGAACGCCACAGAAACCATCGTTTCCATCGTTTATGAACAGAAACCATCGTTTATAACGTGTTCTTCCGTGTTCCTATAACTTACTTCTATTTTCAGATTTTCGGCTTCCACCCTCCTCCGTTGACATCTATTTCCTCGGTTGTAGTGGGCATTGGGCACTGAAGCAAGCAAGGCCTGCCAGGAGTGGAATACAAAAGCGGCAACGAGTGACCAGGAATCAAGACGTCATCTGCACCAGAAACTATCGGGAGAGGCGAGTATTGTACTGCTAACAAGGGTAACTGTTTCGGCTTGCTAGCGAGACGTGATAATGGGTGATTGCGCAGGGACGATGACAGAGATGAAGCTTGAAGGACACGAGCGCTGCCTTAGAATATATTATGCAATGAGGAACCACCCATATATGACCGAAAAACCTCTGATTGCTTGTAAGTTAGCGCCTGTATGTTTGAAGCGCAATCTCTGTACTGAGCTTATCGTCAATTGCACCGTGTCACGTATCGGAAAATTAAGCCACTCAGCGAATGGGACCTAATATATGCCGATGGGAACGATAACAATGGTTCTTCGGGTAATGGAATGCCGCTATTTTCTTCTTCGTAAGCGCGGCTCAGCGTGCGTGGGTGTAAGGGAAAAGAGTGAAAAGCAGATAAACGTGGCTGTGCAGAGCTCCAGAAATTTCGACATGCTGGGGTTCTTCCTGTCGTCTTCCTACGTACCCTGATAACGCCGAGTACACGGGCCTCTAAATTTTTGCCTCCATCGAAAATGCGACTGCCGTGGCCGGGATCGAAACCGTGTATTTCAAATGAGCAGACAAGCACTATAAGCACTGAACTGCCGCTGCTTACCAATAAGCATCTATAAAAAACCACAATTTACTCCTGCATTAGAAATGGAAATTACAATATTTGACCTTATCAAACCTTTCAGTGTATTGAGCTACGGCTTATGAGATAAGCCGTGGATGAACATTAACCGCTAGAATAATTTGCTCCACTTTATTGCTCCACTTAATTAATTGCTCCACTTAATTTGCTCCACTTTACCTTAAGCATAGTAATGTATTCGTATTTCCGCCGTATCGAAGTTCGGCAGGTAACCGAACCTACGATATTACACTCACGACGCTTCACTGCTGCCTTTTAAAGCTGAATGACATTCTAGCCTCAAAGGGCGCAGCGATAGCTCTTGCAAAGATTTATGTACAGGACGCAGCGACAGAAAATTCTCATTGCAATGATACCACCGTTCCCGTATTTGCCGAATCATTTGTGAGATACGAAACATTTTATGAACATGTTTCCAAAATTGCACATGGAGGAAGATACCTTTGTGTGACTTTTTCACACTGTTTGTATTTCACATTAAACGGCTCGCATTTGTTCTCCCGCACCTGTCAAAATAGCGTAGTGAACGTTAATTATCGGCACCAACCATGTATGTATGTATGTATGTATGTATGTATGTATGTATGTATGTATGTATGTATGTATGTATGTATGTATGTATGTATGTATGTATGTATGTATGTATGTATGTATGTATGTAGATAGATAGATAGATATTTTCGGTTTGAAGCTCGATGGGTACGGTGCGATGTAGAGTTGAAAAGAGGGACACACATTCGAAATTCTTGTTTTATTAACGTTTCGGCCGGTGGGCCGGCCTTCGTCAGAATGAAGCAGTTCCTTCACTATGACAAGGAATTGCTTCATTCTGACGACGGCCGGCCCGCCGGCCGAAACGTTAACAAAACAAGAATTTCGAACGTGGGTCCCTCTTTCCTCTTTTCAACTCTCTCTCTCTCTCTCTCTCTCTCTCTCTCTCTATATATATATATATATATATATATATATATATATATATATATATCTTCGCGAGATGTAGTTTTTGAGAAACCACGCGGAGATAACGCGGGCTTCTGCTGCATCGCGACAGTGCGAAAGAGCTGTAGCAGCCGCCAGGAAGAGGAAGCTAGAGCACAGCGAAAAACGATTCCCTGTTATCACCAATCTCGAAAGCTTTGCTTGCTGCGAGGCTATCGTGTGACCACACTGCTTGCTTCCTTTGTTGTTTAATCGGATTACATGTCCTTGCCCTCAATACTGCCGAATAGGTTGAATGCGCACCACCACTATCGCATTCCTTGCCGCTAAGAGATTTCCATCGTAGCTAAGAGTTTCTGACATCGGAGAAAGCTTTGTGAATTCAGCCCCTGATTTGAACGGACCATCGTGTATTTTTCGATTATTTCTCGGATACTGAGCGGCTGTTATCGCAATTAATGAAAATCCATATTCACGTCCTCGTAGTTATAGCCTTATCATAAAAGGCACACTGTGCAGCCCCTCTAAGCAATGAGTATATAGGCATTTTGTATCCGCAAAAGTGTTCGGCAAGCGTGATTGGTCGTGGCAGAGCCGGTATTGGCAACTTCAGAAATGCTGCATCTGGCAGCACTGCTACAATAAACAGATGACTACAGTATCCGGGGTGACGGCGACACTTTCGCTCAGCACTGTGCTGAAGTTTCTGGATTTGCGGCATTAAATGGTGGTGTTTTGTAGTATATAGGCGAAAAAGTGCGTGCTGCCGATCACCCTCACATTAAATCGGTCTCAAGGGTTTCAGTGGAGAAACTATGTAAATATAGTTGTTCTTCGCTTCCAAACGTTCGTCCTGTTCGGCGAGCCGACTCAGATGTTCTTTGAGAATCGGTAACATTCCAAGAGAGCCGGATGTTGCGATAAGGCTGTTTGTGTGTAGCAGGCCTCTCATGACGTGCATCCCTTGAAAAACGGACTTAATGCTGCGGAATTCAGCTGAGCTCACTGCGTCGGAAAGGGAAGTTGCTATACGGCGCCTATAGGTCGAGTGCCCTGAAACATACGACAAGGGCCACCTTTGGCTGCTCCTATATTTCTTGCGAACGAATGAATTGCCAACGTGCCACGTTGACTGAGATCACATTGTCCGCATACATCACAAACAAAACCAGACACCACGTACGGACGTCCCCCATAAATCTACTTCCCGCTTCGTACTGCGTTGCATGCGTCGAAAAGTAGGTATAAGCGAGAAAATTTCCGTCGCTTAATTTGAGCATCAGTAACGCGGTGGCTGGCGCAGAGAGCGAGCGGAGACGAATTTCGCGTACAGCCGACAGTAGAAGTTTACAGGGTCGAAAACTTCGGAAAAATGTCTATTACCACTCAGCCTCTGAACACAGCTTCGAATTAAATGTTACTGCCTACAGAGCGCAAAAACATCTACCAACTGAAACTTTTAAATTGAGGCTACGTTGCAAAGCTAAGCGGTAATGCAGGTCTTTCCAAAGTTTCAGATCCCGTGAACTTTTGCTCTTGACTGCACATCCGATATACATGAAAGCGCTTGCCTAAACAAAAGTGCACACGTGCACACAGTCAACGACACACACGAAAATAATGATCCACTCAAATGGGGAAAGAAGTTGTGAGTGAAGTGGATTGAACAAGACAGTATAGTGTTTGTCAATTATTTGCCGATGCGCCAGTTCCTTGTCCATGTTCATGCCGCCGCATCGTCGTCTGCTTCTCCCGGGAAACGATACGTTGCGGACTTTACTGAGCACACATGGTAGCGCAAAAAACCGAAACGAAAGACTTAGGAAGAAGTGGAGAAGAAACGACAGGTTGGGCGCTAAACTTCAACTGAATTTATTCAAACAGGTGAGCCAAGAATTACAACATGTGCGCATGCATGCATGGGTGTCGTGAAAGTCGAAATTAAAATGCAGAATTTAACAGAAGTGTTTCATTCTGATACAGACAAACCGATGTGTCACTAATACAACTCGTACCTCTCTTTTTTATGTGATATGCCTCCCAAAGTTCCCTAGCCAACGTATCACCACTCCTGCCAATTATCTTTGCCTCACGCAATCTTGGTTCACATCCGCATATCTTGCAGTGCGCAGGCAAATGCGTCACGCCTTTGTTAATTACAGATAATTCGTGCTCCCAACCTGTCGTTTCTTCTCCACTTCTTCCTAAGTCTTTCGTTTCGGTTTTTTGCGCTACCAAGTGTGCTCAGAATGTCAACCAACTCGCCCAGCAACAAGTTCTGCGGACTTTACACCGTGACGACACACATTTAGGCGCACCAACAACGGTCTTTTGTCTTAGCTTCTAGCATTTTCAGGCTGATGAGCGGTCGCATGGCGACGATTAAAGAACTAGGCAGCTGTTCTTTTAGCGCGCGATAATGCGATAACGCGCGGCCTTTGTATGCCGACCCTGAATCGCCTCTTTCCAGGCTCGCTCGCTAGGTGGCGAGCGGTTTGCTGGAATCGCAAATAGGGTCACACTTCCCGAGCCAAGTCGCCTCCAGCAGCATGCAAGCTCTCATGTGTTATGGCTGTAGTACGCCAACGGGGATGACATTTATCGTATTCTTGCACCAACCTCCTACTTTCTTTTTCCACAGCTAAAATTTTCAAATGTTCTTGAGCTATTCGAAGAGTATTCAAGTTTACGAATAATGACTATTTGATTCGATTTTCGAATTTTCAAACACTCGCTCCCCCTTGCACGACCTCCTACACACGCTCGACGGTACCATATTGTTTTTTCTTTGGTCCTGTCATGGTATTTTTCGAGCGATGAGAAGTAGCGAAATATCATGTGAAAAAAAGAAGTTACAGTGTAACTGCACTTTAATCGGCACAATTTGTTACGCAGCACATTGTGCCGCGTGTTTAACATTAATAAAAGGAAATATCTTGAGCTATAAACACGCAAGGTAATATAGGGACGCGCAATGACGCGATAAGATACTGGACGGAAGCGTCGTTCGACGAAGATTGCTTGCGATTGATAAGTCCTCACGACAGTGGATGGCGCTTTTGTTCTTCGATTATGTCAACGAAGTGTGACACAAAAGGTGGGGTGATCGGTCTTTGCGTCACTGCATGATTGTCATCAGAGCCATTGAGCCGGTGCCGATATAGGAAGCTGGCATCCAGGTGCAGGTCAAAGACCGAGTAAGAGAATTCCTGTCGGCGCAGAGCCCAGCGACTGAGCCTCACCAAAAGGTCTTTGAGGGAGGAGAGGCAGTGGATCCCGTGATCGTCGGTTGCTACGGAAAAGGGTCGTCCGTACAAGAATGGTCTGAATTTCACAACCGTACAAACGAGAGCCAAGCATTCTAGAACTCTAACGGAATAACTGCGCTCAGGGGCGGATAGGAAGCGGCTGGCGTATGGAGTGACGCAGGAATGGCCAAATCGTCGTTGAGCTAGCGCCGCGCCCGTACCATATTACTACTTGCATTTGTGGTGATCTCAGCACGTGCAACAGAGCCATAACGGGGTGATATCAGAGGGGCAGTGAACAAAGAGACGAGATGCGAGAACGCGGAAACTTCTTACGAGCCCCATGAAAATGGGACGTCTTGCTTGAGAAGCTACGTAAGAGGGCTCACAATGTCCGCACAATTTTGGAAAAAGCGTCGAAAGTGTGACCCCGATCCGGGGAGCTACAGACACCATTAGCAGATCTGGCGGAGTGTTCTGAGATGATCGCCAAAGACGATAAAACCGTCATGCGTGGCGTAGAATCTCGCGGGTCCAAAGACGAAGCGATTGCTTGCTCGTCCTTCCTCAACCAGCCAGTGTCCAAACACTAACTTTAGCAATATCGCCTACGTGTAAGCACGGGCTTCTTCGGCGGAACGCAGCTCCAAGACTCGCGTCTGTAACACAGACCACGTCTGCTGTAACGACCCACGTGAACGACACACTAGTTGCAAACACGGGCCTCCTCGGCGGAAGCCAGCTCGAAAACATGCCACGTGACATTCCGTTATGTGATTTTATGGGAACATGTCAGGTGACATTGCGTTGCGTGGTTTTGGCGGAAACACGACACGGCACATTTTCACGCCAAAATATCACATGACTATCAAGTGACCTGTTTCAGTAAACTATGAGCCGGCTTCGCTGTGGCTCGCTCTCGGCGCGCGCCGGGACAGAGGCAGGAGAAGCAGAGGAAGACGAAGCGACCACAGAACAAACAAATCTCTTGTGGGTTTATGGCAGATCTCCCATGGTGGGTTACGCTAAGGTATCCAAGGGCCAACCAGCCGGACCAGGTACTGGTGCTGTCCCTGTGTCTTTATTTCTTACAATGGTGCAGCCGACCACAAGACAGGTTTAACGGGGACGCCGACCCTGTTGTGCGACCGCACGTCTTCGTGTGTCCTTGGCGCGGCGGTTCTTTCTGGCTACGGAACGCCGTATACGCTTCCAAGACCATGAACTCCGCCAGCCTGCCACTGCAGCCACTACCCATGACGTCTTCCCGGGATGGCGTCCAGGCCTCCCCGGCAGATTCCTGGTGCCGATGCTTCCACCCGGTAATACCGCGTCAAGGTGAGACAGGCCACGGAACCATCTCGCCAGAAAACACCTTGCGCGCTTCCTATGGCATGGACCCCATGACCAGGACTGTCTCGGCAGCAAAGCTGCAGAGGGATGCTGTCTATGCTCCCTGTGATGTTTAGGACGGTTCGGCACTTCTGCTAGTGTGGAGTGGCGCAGAAAACAGACAGGAAGGCGTTTTTACACATTTATGTAACAAAGTGAAAGTTAACTCGAAGAAGACTGGTGTGGCTCTCGTCACAAGGTACACCACGGCACGCGGGAACAGAAACGGGTGAGAGGAGTCCCGTGCTCCAAGTCTCACGTTCCTCGGCGCGGTAGCGGCGTCCAGGAGATGCCTGGAACAGCGCGGGCTCAACTTGAGCCTCGGGCGCCTCGTTGAACACCCACGCGTGTCGGTTACACGTGGCAGTCCCGTCCAGCGCAGCACCGTCTGTGCCGTGCCGAAATGCTGCTCAACACGGCTGCGGTGCGGCAGCTCAGCACTCGGCTTTCCTCGCTTCACCCGTGACACCACCAGGCACAGCTCACGGCAGTCAGGAACCAGCGGCCCACGCCCGAGCCCCGAACACCGCTGGGTACGGCTCGACACCGCTCGGCGGCCCTTGATCCAGCCAGTGGCCCGAACACTGGCACCTGGGACCTCGGAACCTCGGCCACCCTGGACCTCGCCCGGCTCTGCGGACCTCTGTACCTTGGCACGCACCAGGTATCACCCGGTAGAAGCTCTCGCTCGTCCAGGAGCCTGGGACTGCACTGCGCCTGGCCCGAATTCTGCGAGCGCGCCTCGTGCCACCGCGCTCTTCTTTCTCGTTTCTCCGCGCTGGTGGTTTGCGCTGACGTTTCCGTGGTATTTACTCATGACACTCCCTTATTCAACGATCTCAACGTCGTGAATGCTGCGATGGCCGCATACTCTACCGACGTGATCCCTGCTGGCTGATCGGGCGACTCACGCGACTGCGTCGCTGAGCTCGTGCGCGCCGTCGCACACTTCTTTCACCGGCAGTCCTTGAGCTCCGGGTTTGCTGCCCCACTCTGGGTGCGTGGGAGCTACCGGAGTTCCGTGGCTTTGAGGACGAAACGGACGTGTGGTTGGAAACCATCCACGCACTCAGTGCTCGACATGCCAGGACGGACTAGGAAAGATGGCTGGTGGCTACAGACAGGCTTTGAGGTGCTGCCAAGGCATGGGAAAAATACGAAGGTGTGAAGCAGCAGTCTTGCCCGGAGTGGAGCACCTGGTTCGTAGCTGCTTCTAGTCGCCCTACACATGCTGGTCGTCGTCGCGCTACCCCGTACGAGACTCCGGAGCCGCACCAACCCATCGGCGAAGCAAAACCTTTCACCGACGTATCCCCCCGCGCCGACAGAGCTCGTGAGGGGTACAGCCTTGATGTTGCCGCCTGTATCCTGCAGCCCTTCAACCAACACTGTCCTGTACTGCTCTGCCGTAGAACGCAACAGCACATGCTGCATTCCGCTGATGCTCCCGGTCTCCGACGCGGGAACATCATTGCCGGAAACCGAGAGTTCAGCTAATCGCGATCGAACTCGTTTAGTGCGACACATGGCCGCCAACGGCATCCTCCTCTGCCAACCTGTGACCTGCGATGGAAGAGTAGCAGACAGACAGTGCTGCATATCTATCGTCACACGCAATACGGCCTGCCAGATACGTGCATGGTAACTTGCCCCGTCACGTCAAGAAACGTCACAAACCTTCGACCGCTGAGGCCGAGCGAATCCTGCTCACTGGAAGGGTATTCAGCATTACAACATTGATTCCTGCTACTGCCACTGTGACACAACCAGTGCAGGCACCAAGAGTACTTCTTTGCAGTTCTCAAAGCCCGGTCGCGCTAGGCCGAGACCACCCGCCACAGAAACTTGTTATATGCGCCTAAGCTTGTAGTCTTGGACGAGTGTGATGATTAATAAGAGCGGGAACGGAGATCAAGCGCTCGCGCTCGGCGAGCATCGGGACAGTGGCAGGTGAAGCAGAAGACGAAGTGGCAATAAAACGGCCGTCCCAGGAACGGGTGTTGCCTGTATATATATATATATATATATATATATATATATATATATATATATATATATATATATATATATATATATATATATATATATATATATATATATATATATATTTATTTATTTATTTATAATGTATTTCGCTTGCGTAGCAAGCTCTTGGATTGCAGAAGATTCTCCTGACGTTCATTGGACGCGAATTGGCCCCTTTCCATGGCAGGAATGGTACCGAGATTCCTCATGCACAGCGAGCCTGACAGTCGACTCTGCGACTGTCAGTCGCAGTTGTCCCTGCGTCGTCACTAATGATCAGCTGCAAGTGAAGTTCTGACGAAGTCCCGCCGCCGACTGTACTTTTCGCTTTCGCCATAGATGTCACGGCAACGCTAGTACTCGATCATCACTTCTGCTTCCACCTTGTAAACGAAACACCTCGCTACGATAAGAAAGGTGACAACTTACACTTAAAAGTCGTTTTGGTGCGCGGCCGCGAGGACGAGTTCTGCATGGAGTTTAATTTCCTGCGTCAACCTGTGCCTCCGTCTATCAACAAACTACGCAGTACGAATGCTGCGAGGTCAAGCAACAAGAAGCCGCACGCCTAGATAAATATCATGAACCTGTTGATATCTACGGCGAGAAGGAATAGCGTCCAGAAGTGCCTCGCGCACCCCGCAATGGTTGGCGGAGCCACGTTGGACTGTTGACGTGCTGGAATGGGAAATAACCTGTAGTCATGCCACGTGACTGCGACTCCCAATGACACAGGCACTATGCATACCTTGAATAGACTACAAATTATGGCCAGCCGCAGCAGACTTGAGGTGCAGTGTGCTTACTTCACACGCCACACAAGCGGGTTCGATCCCCATCGACAGCGAAATTCTCTTTTCATGAGCATGAACTGACTGATTGCGAGAGCCTTCCCGAGAAATCTGACCTCATCTGGAAGGCTTTTTACGTTAAGCGGATCTCACAAATAACATGGTCGTCATGCAACCATTTCATCGTAAGTGGTGACGTCAGCCTGGCGTCATGTGGCTTCATCACTGGATTACGTGACGTTTAGTAATATTCGTGTTCACAGCGAACGCCGGATGTTTGTATGCTTGCGATGCTTTCGCGTTAAAATACATGGGCTGAAATTTTTCGTTTGAAATATCTTCGACATCGTGCACTGTTTCCTAGGCGACGTAGGTACACGTTCGCACGCTTGGTGCGAATTTCTCAATGCACACTCCTCAGGATGCAAGTCACGACACCACGCACTTGATCACAACAGCTGTGGCTATGAGGAAGGGGCAATAAAGATCAATTTTTCCTTGTATGATGTCCGCCGTGATGGACTAGTGGTTGTGCACTTGACTGCTGATCCGAAGGTCGCGAGTTCAAATCCCGGCTCTGGCGGTCGCGTTTTCGACGCAGGAAACCAGCGTACTGCGCGATGTCGGCGCACGTTAAAGAACCCCAAGTGGCCGAAATTTCCGGAGCCCTCCACTACGGCATGCCTCATAATTATATCGTAATTCTGGCTCGTAAAACCCACTCGATTATTACTATTATGTCGCAAGAACGCATTCTGCAACGCGGCCATCGCTGGCGCGCGAGCAATATCTTGGCAAAGCCGCATGGCGAATGATTAATTTTATCGCTTCGTCGGCGATGTTGTAGTCTGTCCACCTAACGGGGGCAGCGGGCTCCTCGAGATGTAAGACAGCTTTAATCCGCGGCCCTTTGTCTACTTTTTTGTACAAATAAAGTTGATTGATTGATTTACTTGTTTCGACATGAAGCTATATGACCTCACTTAAAAAAGAATAAAAGAAGAGCAAATAAACTTGGATGTGTTCTGATGATTGGACTGAGAATAGTTTACGCACTTGAGGCACCGAACGCATCGTGGGAGCTTTGGACCACGGAGGAACGCGACGAATCCGTTCGCAACCAATACGCCGATAAAACTAGAAAAATTCATCTCTGAAGCTCTCACAACAACATTCGCTGACTGGGATATGTGGCTTACGCGGCTGAATACATGCTGGTGTGGTGGCGAAACGTTCTAGACGAGCCTAGGGCTGCGTCTAATGCTGTTGTTGGTGGGTCACTGGCCAGAGCGTGGTACAATTTAGGTGCTGGCCTGAGCCCTATAAGCTACTCCAACTTTCCTGGCCATACCTCAGAGTTTATTCCGCTGTCCTGGAAAATGCCGCATGTATTATTTAATTTAGCAATACCGATAAATAAGTAGCGATATCGACTCCGTCTTCGTTTCACTAAGCGAACTCCTTGTCACACTTTCGATCTGCAAGGCCATTTCCGGAGCGAAACTGTATGTGGCTATAGGCTCTGGCGGATAGCGTCCGCGGACAGCGGTTCTCAGACATGGATGTGTCATGAGACCCTTTGTGGAACTGCGGAAATAATGGATGGCCCCTTGCAGTGACGGAGTGAAGGGGGTTGGGATACGGGCTATGAGATATACACAACACACTGCAGGTACGTCCCCGAAATATATGGTATGATTATGAGAGATGCCGTAGTAGGGTGCTCCGGAAATTTCGACAGTCTGGGGTTCTTTAACGTGCACTGAGACTGCGCAGTACACGAGCCTCCACAATTCGCCTCCGTCGAAATGCCGCCGCCGCGGCAGAGATTCGATCAAACGACCTCCGGTTCAGCACCCGAGTGCCACAGCCACTAGACCACCGTGGCGGGGGACATAGGTAATAACTGAGACCAACCAGTGCGGTGGTGTACCGACTGCACGAAAATACACAGGAAATTAGTGTTCGAGAAAGTTACGAACCGCAGAACACCTTTGCTCAACGGCGCCACTGTACACAAGCCCGTGGCAACTATAGCGGCCCCTTCCCACTCGTAGCACGCTTCACCACGTCACACTGCGGCGAGGCTGGTTTCGGCGTAGTACAGTATTGCCATGCGGCGAATCTAAGTTGGTAAACAGCAAGTTCTTCTTCTTCTTCTTCTTCTTCTTCTTCTTCTTCTTCTTCTTCTTCTTCTTCTTCTTCTTCTTCTTCTTCTTCTTATTATTATTATTATTATTATTATTTTGAGGTCGAAGATCCCCAAAGCGGCATCGTTGACACTGGGTTTCGCGGACTCCTGTCTGAGAGCCACTGGCATGGGAAAACATTACAGCGGTGGGCCGATCCCGGGGGCAGAACACAGCGTCGAGCAGTGGACCATATGAAGAATGAAATTTGAGTGAAATGAACTAAATGAGAAATAAAGCGAATCATAGCCTCACTGAGTAGATTAAATGTGACTTGATGCTAGTCAAATTTAAATTAAGCGAATGAAATGGTAATGAAAGTGATTCAAAGATGCCTTTTAGTGAACCAAATGTATAATGCATTTAATTGAGCTTTGTATGGCTAGATTACCACCAAAGGTTCGTAAGTTTACCGAGTCGGGTCGACGCAGGGTTTCACAGCATTGGGCCGATACCACCACCGCAGCTTCACTGGTCATCCTTCTTTACAAAGTGTCAAGGCACCAAATGCCCTTTCTCAGTAAATTCCCACAAGACGGATGATTTTATGTTACACGGAACCTGAAATGACTCGAAGCGTTAACTTTGCCATCCGAATAAATCCTTCGAATTTTCTCGTTGTGTTTCAACACACTGCTTTCCTTTGTTTTCATTTTCAGCAGCACTTTGAGCCATGAAGAAGCAAGTCCCCGAACGAGAGTCCGGCAGTGGCACAAACGAGACGTGAGTCTTGGAAACTCATGGGATGGCAGCTGAAGCACTCTCACGTTCGAGCTACTTCAACTAACATCTATAGTTCTCATTTTGACGCACGCATGCTCTCGAGTGGAGATTATTACACCTCACGGGCTCGGGCGCGGCGAAGTACGAAGGTTACGGGAAAAGTGACGGCCGTTTGCTTATACTTAAACATTGGTGTGTGAGAACAAACTTGTGCGTATGCAGCACTATCTGATACACGTTTCTAAATGTACTGAATTTATCTTTTATATCCAGTAATCGTTTGATTAAGTGAAAACGCAGACAACAATGACCACTGCGGCCACTCGCGAGGTGCTTTGTGTGATTCGGTTTTTGTGTGTCCTATTATCATCAGCTACTCGAATCCACAGAGAGTTGTGTCTAGCCTATGGTCTCGTTGTATTGCGTAAAGGAGATGCTTAAGGCTCGCGAGAGCAGTTTAGAAACAACGGCTCAAATGCACCTTATGAACGGTCGGCTGCTATAGGCCCGTTATTAAGGCCAATGAAGTCGCATAGGCGAGCCAAGAAGTGCGTCTTCATGGACGATTTGATATTCGTCTATTAGTCATTTAGGGGGACGACCGCCTTCGTAGCTGAGCGGTAGAGCATCGGACGCATTATCCGAAGGTCGTGGGTTCGGTTCCCATCGGAGGCAGATTTATCTTTTCCTCCACATCAATTTATTTCTACTTAGCCCCCAAAAATACAATACCATAATTAATAGCTTGAATATAACTTCCACTATGCTTTCCTAGGCATTAGTGTTTGCTGGTTCATTAAGTTGTTTCTAACAAATAAACGAGCCCTTGAATCCTTCCCTTTCGTCACTTTATGCAAGCAGCACTCAATATAGTCTGTGCGAACATTATTGCATGATCATTCTTGTGAGCTGCGAGAGCTCTATTGTACTGTCTTAATGCATTTACGATGTGAAGTGCCACATATACAGTGCCATTAAGTAAGGCGTAGGTCGAATTATATTTGTCCAGCCAAATATCCGGCTTCAACGCAACTATTACGGTTACTCTAGCAGCGGATATCGTCTTACTATGAATCATAATAATTTGCGGGGTCTTACATGCAAAAACCACGATGTAATTTGAGGCACACAGTAATGGAGGGCTCCGGAAATTTCTCCCGCCTGATCTTTTTAACGCGCACTAACAGTGAATGTACAGTACGCGGGAAATCTGGCATTTCGCCTCAAATGGAAATGAGACAGCAGCGGCCGGGGTGGAACCGTTTTTCCGGTCAGCAGCCGAGCGCCGTAACCGGTGTAAGCATGCGTAACTGGTCTATCATACCACGTCCACAGTGGACCTGTGGCAGCCCTTTTTACCGACACATGTTTGCAGTAGTAAAGAGCACTGCTCAATTTAAAGAAATGAGATATAACAACGTTTAGACACCACGTTGCTTTGGTACAGGGGGCCAGTGAACAGGCGCTGACTTTATATTTTTACGGTTGGTGACCACAAAGCGAACGCAAAACGATAAGAGGCCTTCCTTTACAGGTTTTGGTCATTTTCTCTATCCGGGCGTAAATAAAGAAAATATGAACTCATTAACACAACCAGGCGTGTTCCTTGCATCAGCGATATGCCTTACCTATCTCCCCTTTCCACTAAGTCTGATTCTCACTGATGCTTTGTTCCAGACCCCGTGAGACCTCCGGAACCGGGTCCGCGGCTGCTACCGAGCAAAAGTCGTCGGGATCTCGTGCTGCTACAGTTTCAACAGACTCAAAAGATCGCGGAAAGGTGAGTTACTCGCCTTTGATTAGTAACTGTGGAGCCGTTTCAGTTCGAGGCCGTGACGTGCCTCGTAGTGCCTCTCGTCGTGCTTGTCATGCAGCAGAGAAAAGCGGACCCGCCCTTTTCCTCGACCCACTGCTACATGATACTGATTATGCGAAAGCCAACGGGCTATAACGTGCCGAAGAGACTTAGCTGGAAGGTGGGTTAGGTTCCCTGGGTCATGGGGACGCCGCCCTTGCCGCTTGACAACCCTGACGGCTACGCCCCGAATAACAATAAAATCACAGCTTCGCTGTTCCGTCGGTTTTCACAGCGTGGAAATGGCTTGAATTTTTCAATTGTTTTTGCCACACGACTGTCACGCGAGTGATTAGTGCTATAGTTGCAGCATTCGCGTGTATTCTCTTAATGGGTATCACGGCGTGCGTTCGTTGTCGAAACTGTGGGATGAAAAAGTATAAAAAATTGAGAGGAAAGGACCAGGTAACTATCAATACGTGTGAAGAAACATAATTTCACTGGGGATGAAGGCTATGGAAGGGCGATTGACGCATGCACTTCCCAGTTTTCTGATGTGGTCCGCTTCTATAAGTTCACCTGCGAGTTGCGAACTGTTTCTCGCCAAAACGTGCGCACTAGTGAAGACAGGCACGCCCAACCGCAGTCCCTGCAATGAATACCCAAATGCTTTTGTTTCTCATGGGCACCATTGTGCATTTCAGCACATTCTGCATTTCGGCTCATTTCGGCGCCTTACAGTTTGTCCAATATATTTGAAACGATATGGGGATCTGGTAAACCACACTTATGGCACAAGGCACAGAGTGATCTCTGAGCTGTACAGTGCACAAACATTTGTGCAGTACCGAGCCGTTGACACGTTTGCACTCTCTCGTTAGCTTCTTCCAATATTACACCGGACAGATTGCACGCATGAAAGTTGTTGGCTTTTCGTTAGTGCTTATGCCGGCTATACTTTGATGAATAATGGAAACTATTTGATAGTATTCTACAGCGAAATTCTCGCGTTGTGAATCCATAGACAAGATTCCTGTGTTCCTTGTTGTAGCTAAACAGTTCATGCAGTGACTTTTACTGTAGGGCATTAGTAGTGATTCTGTCTTCCTTAAAAGCCGGAGCATGACATTTTCGCCGTGGCGGGGTACAACTTGAAAAACCATGTACCTGGCAGCACTGGCCATCAGCCCACGCCCACCGGAAATCGAATCCAGCGTTTCTCTGCATTTGTAGACGAGCACGAGCGCATGCCGTAGCTCTGAAGGGGCTCCAGGCTTACCGACAACGTTATGAGAAAGACATCCGCCTGGCTGGACGCCCGACCGCACTGAAATGGGGCACTCCTCGCATCCTCAAGGACGTGACCGGGCCAACAATTTGAGGATTAGAAACTACGAAGCTGGCTTTCCACTCGCCCAGCTTCAAAACCAGCATCACAGAAAGTTTCAGCCGGCTTTGCGCGCGCAAGCTTCTCGCAGAACAATGCCTACGAAGACAATCAACAGCAACAACAACAACAACAACAGGAGCAGCAGCAGCAGCAGCAGCAGCAACAACAACAACAACAACAATAATAATAATTGCTGTGGTTTGACGCGCCACATCCACCATATTATGATTATGAGGCACGTTACATAGAGGAGTGCTCCGGCGTAAT
Source organism: Hyalomma asiaticum (assembly GCA_013339685.2). Classification (NCBI taxonomy): domain Eukaryota; kingdom Metazoa; phylum Arthropoda; class Arachnida; order Ixodida; family Ixodidae; genus Hyalomma; species Hyalomma asiaticum. Next base: position 136,427,758 of record CM023484.1, on the reverse strand, counting down.
TTTGACAATGTGAGGCTTTGTAAAGTGCAACTAAATCAAAGTGTATTGGTGTCTTCTGCATTGCGCTCCCATCTAAATGAGGCCGCCATGGCCAAGGTTCGATCCCGCAACCTCGTCAAGCCAGCCGCTAAGGCGGGTGCACAAAGATGATTCCACCAAAGCAGTTATACCAGCTAGTTAGAGGGCGTTACTGTCCTCGGCGTGAACAAGGCCGTTACGTCGACCGAAGTTTCAACACGAGAGTGTTTTATGCCGGGCTCCACCAAGAAATCAGGAAGTAATTCCGTAACGGAAGTGGATGTCCGAAAAAATGAACACAGAATAAAAAAGTACCACCCACGCTAGGACTCGAAACCGCCTTCACCTGGGGTGCGACAATGGGACACACGCGTTGAGGCTCGGGATTGTTGGGTTTTCATAGGAACGGCTTTTCAGCGCGACGTCACAAAGACAGGGACGACACACTGCGCTGTGTTACAACAAACTTTCTTTATTACCACGCCTGTAGTATTACTTATATGTAAGAGAGAGCACAGTCGGAAGAAAGGGAACGATGAAAGTAACAACAAATAAAAGTGTGAGGATGGCGTTTGTACTACAGGGATGAAAAAAGTATCAAAAATTGAAAGGAAAGGACCAAGTAACTATCAATACGTGTCAAAAAAAGATAATTTCACTGGAGATGAAGGCTGTGGAAGGGCGCTTGACGAATGCACTTCCCAGTTTTCTGATGTGGTCAGCTTCTGTAAGTTCTGTGAGCCCGAGGTATCACATTCCGGGCAGGAGAAATCGAGCCGCCTTTACAGGCCGAGGAGCGCCTGCTCTCTTTCCGTGATATTCTCGCATACTACCGGGACGAACGGAGAGTATACGCACCCCCAGCTTCATTCCTAACCATAACGCAGGCCGCACATTGGCGACGCTTACAAACTAGGACCGCCCCATACCCCATACTACTAAACGCCCAATACCCAGACCAATTCCCCTCTTCTTGTAAACTTTGTGGCGAACCAGGGGATTTTCTGCACATCCTCCTCACGTGCCCCACCTTTCCCCATCCTCCATCACCGGCTGTGGCGGTGTCTTACTGGGAGTCCACCATGAACAGCACTTCTGCCTTCGATCAGCGCAAGGTAATTTCCTGCGCGATGAAGAGGATTGCGCTGCAAGGCCTTTCCTGTGTTTTGTAAGGGTGACTCCTCAGTGAAGGAGCACCCACGTGCCATGTAGGGGGCTCCGCCCCCGCATTCAAACATCGGCAATAAATGTTTTTACCACAACCACGAGCGAGTTGCGAACTGTTTCTCGCCAAAACGTGCGCACTAGTGAAGACAGGCACCCCCAACCGCAGTCCCTTCAATGGATACCCAAACGCTTTTGTTTCTTATGGGCACCATTATGCACTTGAGCGCATTCTGCATTTCGGCTCATTTCCGCACCTTCCAGTTTGTCCAATATATTTGGCACCACATAGGGATCTGGTGGGCCACACCTATGGCACAAGGCACAGAGTGATCTCTGAGCCGTACAGTGCACAGACTTTTGTGCAGTACCGAATCGTTGACACGCTGGCACATTCTCACCAGCTTCTCCGGAGGTGAAAATACCACCGTGACACTCGTAAGCTGTCCCATTTTTTTTTCAGGCGGTGCCAGAAATCGTGAATGCATGGGATCACAGCCAGTGGGTGCCCGACAGCAGAATCGCCACCTGGCGATGCAATATTGTCACGTTTTAGGCACCTGAGCAGCAGTTCAGCAATGGCTGTGATGGTGGCCAACGGGTATCCTGCATAGAAAAGGCGATGGACTTGTGTTGGGAAACTGTCTTGCATTGTGTGCAGGCACGACTTCTTGAGGTTATTTAGAAGGGGGATGTCACTGGTTTTCACTCCTTGGTGCAAAAAGCCAGCACGCATAGTTATTGGAAAGACAGCCTCCGGTCCAGATAGCGTAAAGACTTATTTCTGGGAAGCTCATGTGTCAACTCTAGTTTGTGCAGCTCATCTTTGAAAATTTTTAAGATATCTGGGGTGATACTTTCAAAAACATCATCAGAACAATCAACAAAAGGAAGAGAGCCACATACAAATCTAGATACTTTTAATACCCGGGGCGCGTCTAATGAAAGTGAAAAACGGCGGTCTTGATGAGCGAGATAAATGTCGCTTGGTATCGGCGCTGAGCATGAACCTGTACAAACACTTTTCTCTGAATGAAAGTCTTGTTGGGCCAGGAGGTGAACGACGAGGTCAGATAGAACCCTAGCAGCTCTAACAAGCCTTTTACGAGAACATCTACACCATTCTGCAAGGCAACACAACCAAAGCTATATCAATGCATTCTTCAACACACCGTAAGAGCCTGTCAGCTGAGTAGCACCATCGAGAGAACTGCGGAATTTCTTTGCCATCATGTGCTTCAGGAATTGCGAGGCGTTGCCCCAAAGAAGATCCCTCATCCGAGCAACAGAGTGCACCTAGTTGGTGATGTGGCAATTCCGGACAAAGTAAGTGTTTTAAGCTTAGGAACGAAGTTTGCCGTGGAACCACGAGAGTAGCCAAAACAACTTCTCACTTTTGTAAGAAAAGTGCTGACATTCTCCGGACGCCGAGTCTGAAATGTGTGTTGCTGATGGTGTTAATGTTTTGTCGCATTTGAGCCCCCTACTAAGACGTCTCCAATTACTTCTTCAATTTCCTTCCTGAAAGCACAGTCTCTTACTTTTAGAAAAACAAGGTGGTTTCGCCGTCATTCCAGTCGAGCTTTTTAGCTCAAAGGCAACTGTGGCCATGGATTCTGTTTTTAAAATGGTCGGAAATGTTTCACTTACCTGCGTCAAAACAAAAGCAAAAATACATTGCAAAGCACTTAACTTAGACAAACTGGCTAAGCAATTAGAAAAAAAAGGTCAAGTATATATACCAAGGTTCCTTTCGGCCAAGACGCATAAGAATGCCTGCCCTTTGCGAGTAATAGTAACTGAAGCAGCCACATGGCAAAAAGCTGTTGCCGTGTTTGTGCTGAACAAACTGAAGCTTCTTTTTCACAGCCTTCATTCCGACATCAGAGAAGGCTCGGAAGGTAAAAAGCTAGGCCATTCCTTCGTTACAAGTATATAGGCCACAGTCACATTGCGAAATGCGCCAAACAATGTAAGGTTCTTGCGCCAGAGGTTTTTTCACTACCAAAACGCACAAACCAGAAGTCCAGTTCCGTGCGATAATCAGTGAAAGCAGCTGTTCGCAGGTTTTGATTAGTCGCTTCTTGAAAAAAAAAAGAATTAAGGCTGCTAACCATTGACGAAAAATTCTTCCGATGTGGTTTTCGTTCTAAAGCATAACCGCTCAGTAGCCAATATTTTTTCCCTGGACGTCGAAGATATTTATTACTCGATATCGCACAGTGATTCTCGCACAGTGAGCTTTTGCGTAGTGTGGTGACCAGGAAAGTGGCGATATAGGTGTCCGCAACGCAACGGGGTTCTCCACAGAAAATTTCTTGTCCCTTCTTGTGGGTGAATACACCCACCATTTTATTTTATTAAAGAAATGGTGGGTATATTCGTTCATGTGTGGCGCGTGCTCTCTGTTATATTTTTTAAGTGTGTTTTAGATGATGAATGTTTTAAACGATGACAGGGTTCAGATGTTTAGATTTGTGGACGATTTCCTTGTTTTGAAAACAAAAACAAACTAAGAACGAAAGCTCTGTCACAGTAGCTGATATTTTAACTGTTCTCGGACAACGGCAAAGATCTAATCTTCACACATGAGCTCCGCAAGAGATGGGAAACTACAGATTTTAGATTTTCAATTCTCCTTAAATGCAGGTCACACTTGCTCGACGTACTTCATCACACTGCGAACAATAGTATTAGTGTACAGTTGAATAGGATGCAGGTTGCGGATTACCAAAGCATGGTGGTCGGGCCTGTCTCTGAACTATTGCCTCAGAAACTGAAAGGCGAGTTACAGAAAAATAACTGCGTCACGCACAAGAAGCGCGAAGTGGTGCCGTATTACCATAGAATGGCTCATAACCTCAAGAATGTGGCTAATAGACGCCAAATCTCCATAGTGTTTCCGGCTCCCTCGAAACTCTCACTGCTTCGCAGCCGCACTTCCAAATCAAATAAAAAACGGGAATGTGATAAAAACCACTTCAATTTTCTAGACTGTGGAATGGGTGTGGTTTACAAGATTCCACTCTAGTGTGGAAAAGTGTATGTGGGGCAGTGCGGGTGCTGTATCAATGAGCGTTTGAAAAAACATGAGCGGTCCCTACCCACCGATACGGGCTCGCATTTCGCTCAGCATTTCAACGATTCCAAGTGTCAGGTTTTGTTTTGACAACTTATCGTTCTGAAAGAGAGCCATGACACCACCGACAGGGAATTACCAGAGGCCTATTTTATACAGTTACTGGGATCGCAGTGCATCATCGCTCCTTCTTTAACCTTGTTCAGTTTACAATATTTCTTTTTGGATTCTGTCCCATGATTACGTTCCGCTGACCACGTTTGCGGTATCGCGTATAATGTACACTGCGCATGATCTTTGGGAGTCTGTCTTGTATAATTTTGGAGTGCTGCAATAAAATCACGTCAGTTCAGAGTAAAGCTGTGTCCTGTTTTCTTTCTTGTGTCTGTTGCCATGCGCTAAAAAAGTTAAGGATTCGCACCAACTAGCTCGTCAACGAATTGTCCTGATTTAGGTTTGTACCTGACTTCCTTGTTCTTGTTGATTGCTCTGTTGATGTTCTTGAAATTATCACCACGGAGATCTTAAAAACCTTCAAAGGTGAGCTGCACCCACTTGAGCTGACACATGAGCTTCCCAGTAATAAGTTGTGGACCTGGGGCTGTATTTTTCCAATTACCATAGGTGCTGCGAACCAAGGATTGAAAAAAACCACTGTTACCCTATAATTTCAAGCATTCCAAGCCGGTCAAACGAGGCATTATCAAATCATGCCTTCTAAATAGCCTCAAGAAGTTGTGCCTGCACACAATTCAAGACAGTTTCCCAGCACAAGTCCGCCGCCTTTTCTGTGCAGAATACCTTTCGGCCACCATCACAGCCATTGCTGAACTGCTGCTCAGATGCATAAAACGTGACAATGCTGCATCGCCAGGGGGCGATTCTGCTGTCGGGCACCCACTGGCTGTGATCTCATACATTCACGATTTGTCGCATCGACTGAAAAAAAAAATAGGACAGCGCACGAGTGTCAAGGTAGTATTTTCACCTCCAGAGATGCTGGCGATACTGTGCAAGCGTGTCAACGACTCGGTACTGCACAAATGTCTCTGCACTGTACAGCTCAGAGGTCACTCTGTGCCTTGTTCCACTGGTGTAGTCCACCAGATCCCAAATATATTGCACGAACTAATAGGTGCCTAAATGAGCTCATTAATTAGCGACATTTTTTGACATGCCTGTTGTACTAACGCCATCCTCACACTTGTATTTGTTGTTGCTTTCATCGTTCCCTTTCTTCCAGCCATGCTCTTTCTTGCACATAAGCATAAATTACAGGCATGGTAATAAAGAAAATGTTCTAAGACAGCGCAGTGTATCGTCTTCTTGGTTGTCTTTGGGCCTTCGCGCTGAAAAACCGTTCCGACGATAGGAGTCGGAAACTATCGATACACCACAGCAACGTGGTTCGTGTAGGGAACAGACGGGCTTCATATCTTGACTACAGCGCTTTACAAGCTACATCTAACACCGTCCTTTAAGAGATCTGCTGTTATCTGATCCTCACCGGGTACGTGCCTTTCCTACTTGCATCTCCTTCAAAGCTTTCATTGTTTCCTCTGTCAGTACTAGTGGAATGTGACCCTCTTCTAAACTGCTTCCCCGTTCACTATTATCCTGATTATCGCGGCTAGTGTAGAGATCTCTGTAAAGCTCCCCGGCTATTATCTCTATCTCATACCTGTTGGTGATCACATTGCCTTGCCTGTCTCGTAATGCATACGTCTGATTTTTTCCTATGCCTAGACGTCTCTTCACCGCTTTCGGGCTCCTTTCGTTCTTTAGAGTATGTTTAATCGGCTCCATATTAGGCTTTCGTATGTAGGCTGTTTTACACTTATTAACTTCGAAAGCTCCGCTAGTTCTATTTTGTCAGTTGCATTAGATACTGGCATGTCTTGCCGTTTTCTAATCAACTCTTTCGTTTCCTGGAAAGTTTGCTAGTAGTCTGTCTACCGATCTTACCTCCTACTTCTATTGCACACTCTGTAACAGTGCGTGTGAGATTATCGCTGACTTCCTGAACACCATTGTCTGCTTGCTCTGTTAGAGCCGAATATCTGTTTTGCAGCGCTGTCCTGAATTCTTCGACTTTCCGTCTCATTGTTAACTCATTGACCGGTTTCTTACGCACTAGCTTATTTTGGCCCTCCTCAAGTCTGGCCCAATTCGAGATCTCAAAAGGCTGTGGTCACTGCACCTAACACTTCCACTACCTGCACGACACCAGGGTCATCGCATAGTGTTACGACTACACTATGCAAGAAGGCATTCGCAGACCACCAACTGAGAAGCACGAGCTGCGCCCACCGGCATTTGGATGAAGACGAAGTTGCTGCGACTGTTCCAGTAGTCTCTGTCGTATTCTCTGTGGAATACAGATCTAGTTCTGCCTTGCGGCATTGTGGTCCCGTGCCAGTTTATTCTGCGTCGCGACAATAGTACGAAGTCTATTTCATTTTTATGCTCGCCATTCGGGCTTCTCCACGTCCACTTCCGATTCTTCCATTTACGGAAGAGCGTATTCATGATTCACAACCCACGCCATAGTTCCCGACTGCCTTGTCTCCAGCCTGTCGCTTGCCTACCTTAGCACTGAAGTCTCCCGTCACAATTGTGCACTGCGTCTTTACTTTAGCCATTGCCGATTCCACATCATCATAAAAGCGTTCAACTAGCTGGTCGTCATGGCTGATGTAGGTGCATAGCCCTGTACCACCTTCAGTTTGCACCTCTTATTAAGCTTAATTACAAGACCTGCTACCATCTCGTTAATGCTGTAGTGTTCCTCTATGTTGCCAGGGGTGTTCTTGTTGACCAGAAATCCCACTCATAGTTATCTTTTGTCCTGTAAAGCGCGGTAACGTAAGACGTGCCCATTTTTCAGCACTGTAAAGGCTTCCCTAGTCCTCCTAACCTCACTGAGGCCTATAATGTCCCATTTAATGCCCGCTAATTAGTACCTCTGGACTCCAGAGGTACTAATTAGTACCTCTGGAAATTTGACTTAAGGCTGACGTCAGGGTACTTGTGGGCTGTGCTGAGTTCTACGGCGCTGTTATGAAAGGAGTAGATTGACTGACTTTGTTTCATATTTTTAAAAGTTATTTTTATTGTATCTGCTCATACCTCAAGGGTCCTGGTGGGACTCCACATGAGGTGGGCAGAAGGATAAACTAAGGTGACTATACACTGGCTACATTGATGGTTCTGAGAACTCGATGGCGGATTTGAAATATGCTGCAGAGCGGATGAGCCCAGTGTGTCTCGGAGGGTCATTCCAATCTCTGGTGGTTCGGATTAAGAAATACTGCAGAAACCCAGTAGCGCGGGCTTGGGGTGCGGTTACTGAGTTAGATTGGCCAACTCTATGGATACGAAAGATCCTGTGATATAGGCGTAGGCGAAAGGTACGACCACGAGATGCAAGCGGCAACAGCTCAAGTTTATACCTTAATGAAGACACACCAGTGTGCTACGAATAAACGGAAAGAATAAATCTTGCAGCGCGGTTCTGTAGAGATTCGTGGGTCCTATTGAGGGCCCTATTGACAGCGTTGGTCCTTAGGTGTTGTGACATGTTGGATAGCAGTTATGGCTGCTACAACCCTTAGCGTAGAAAATGACGCAACATTTTCACAAGTGAAAACTGCTGCAAATGTACGATTGAGAAGTTGAATGCAAACTGAATCGGGGATTCTAATATTACTATATATTGGTAACGGCCAAGGATTACACACGTGTGTTCAAATTTTGGCCGTATGAGCGTTTTATAGGCTACAAATTTTACGGACGACTGTGCCAATAAGAGATTACGGTGAAGGTAATCAAGTGTTTTGTTGGCCGAATCGATAATGTGGGTTAAATGATTTGTCCATGACAAGTCTTTAGAGAGGTGCATGCCTAGGTACTTAACAGAGTTGGTCATAGATGTATTACAGTTTGTAACTGTATAGGAAGATAGACGTTAATATCGTTTCCGATGGAACGAAATGTGTAGTCTTACTAGTATTCAATGACATAATCTATGTAGCGTGCTAACCTTGAACATGAAAAAGGTCTTCCTAAAGGGTGGAGATGTCAGCAAGATTATTGATAGGACGATAGAGGACATTAACTTAGTTGTGGAAACATTCACGCGCATTAGCCAGTTGGAACAGCATATATTTGCTTGCCACTTCTAGGTCAGTTTGTAATAATTGACAATCAGCGTTACATGTTAAACATCGATAAATATGCAATGTCTACAAATATTAGGAAATCCCCGAGCACACTGGCTTGTCGTAATGCAGATGTAATTAAGCACAACGTCAGGTGGTCACCGCAATTAGCGCGACTGATGAATCGTTAGAGTTCAAGTTAGAACCCATGGTTTTACTTAATTTCTGAGGTTTTACGTTTCAAAAGCAAGATCTGATTATGAAAGATGCCGTAGTGGAGTGCTCCGGAAATTTTCACCGCCTGGGGTTGTTTAACGTTCACTGACATCGCACAGTACATGGGCCTCAACATTTGGCGTCCATCGAAATGCAGCCATCGCGGCCGTGGCTTGATCCCGTGAAATTCGGATCAGCAGCCGAGTGCCATAGCCACTAGACTCATGGTTTTAAATCACAACGCACGGTATTAAATGCGATAAAATGCCTTTGAAAAATATAACAAAATATTGCCTCAGTTTTAAATCCAGCGGCTATGAATGTGGCAATCTGAGAAACCCGGAAGGTTTTACCTAGGTCACGACTATGGCCTTCGCGAACACTGCGCTTATGCCTCAAAGTAATGTTATGGTCTTGAAGATAGTTGATCACATGAGTACGTGTAATGTGTTCGGCTTTTTCACATATATAGGCGTTCGAGTTGCAGGGGCAATAAACGGAGAAGCACCACCACCTGATTTGAAAATGTGTTTCTTCCGCCACGCGATAGCCATTAAGAATTCGCCCTGCGGATTGCGACAGGAAGAAAATAGGAAGCTAAGATGGAACAAATTCCACGTCATGTAACTTTAAGAACTTTAATGTTGAATGTTAGATGACCGTCTCTGGAAGGTTGCTAGGCGCACTGAAAACTACCTCGAGCATAATTATAGCCGCTAAAGCCCTTAGTGTAGACAATGAGGCAGCGTTTTCACAAGTGAAAACTGTTACGAATGTACCATTGAGAAGTTGAATGCAATCTGAATCGCGGATTCGATTATTATTAGAAGGGTCTACACTGATGTAACTGCGAGTTCCTTCGTTGCCGAAACACCAGAGCTACGCGGAGTATTTATTAACGTGGATAAGAGAAAAAAAATGTATTTTTCGCACTCTGTGCTTTGAAGGGAAGTTTATTTCCTTCTTCCTACAAAGCAAGAAGCCTGGAATAAAAGCCTTAAAAGTTGAAGTGCCTGATGAAGCCATCGCTCGGCTCCCCTGCAGTCCGATATAAAATATTCGTGACGGTAAACAAATAAACACACTGAGCTGCCTCTGCAGTTGTCAGATAAAACACATTTTGCGCATACAACAGTGAAAACACAAGGCAGAATAAGTCCCATGCTTAGTTTCTTTTTAAATACTTTCAAAAAAGATTATTATACATTTGGGAAGGCTAACGGCCCCAATTATCTGAAAGCTTCATTTCTATTTGGCATAGTTAGTGCGGGCCTTGGGGATATGACGGATTTATTTTCGCAAGTAGAAGACGTAATTATACAAGCGATTATTTTTAGTGTGCAATTTCTTAGTTTTATTACGCCGCGGCAAACAAAAAAGGCAGACCTGATTGGCCTTAAGAATATCATAACTGCGAAACGATGGCAACATGGAATAATCGTTTCGTGTGCCATAATAAGCACGAATGCGCGACAAAAGCTCTCTTAAGCGTTAGTAGTTTCTGAGAGCAGTAGCAGAGGTCTCCGTACTAGAATGCAACTTAGAGTATACAAGTACATAATAGCGCTGCAGCTTCAACCGCGCGGTTACCATATTAGCGACTTTGTAGTGACAGCGAACACTTTCACTTATTTCAGAGGCGATTTTGGTATATAGGTTTTCAGGAGAGGTCATGGCGCAACACTTCCTGACAACGTATAAGAGATTTCCGATATCTATACGTCGGCATTATGTGTTATTGTATTGTTGCGGACGAAAACCTAACGGGGAAACAGAACATGATTCATTTTGGATACAGGCTCGTTTTAACGTACAAATGTAAATTTCTATGCTAATACAATGGCGGCCATTGTTTGAGCCTTAGTGGGTGCAGGCTTGGGAGATCAACTATCTTAACTAAGTGAAAGCGTATAAAATTTTGAAGGCGTTGGATTGGCCTAATTGGTCATGTATTTGAGACAGCTTCTCTAGCGCCTAAGTTACGGACAGAGACGTGTACGTTATGTGTGTGGTGTAAGTTGTTTGTTTGGGTTCCTATCGTAATTTATGCACTGAACAAGCTGGTTAACTTATCAGCTCACCAGCGCACTGCACTAACAATGTTTCTGATAACAAATTCACTTAAACTTTAGGGAGATATTTGCTTTGCATTTGGAGGGCTGTAAAATCTGCCTCGTGAAAGGTTTTGATCAAAGGTGCAATCATTTAGTATAATTTATCGGACACATTCCACATATAATGTGGTAATCTACATCAATCGGTGAAGAACGTTTGGCCTCCAGCGAGTGCCTTCAGGCTTCTTACTCTGAAATAGCACTGGTGGGCTTACTTCTGAATTTTATTTGCCGAAATGTTTGCGTACGGAAAGGTTCGTTTAACGTAGCAAAGCCCACATCTGGAAAAACAGGGAGCTAAGTGTGTGCAAAATACTTTCGAATTTCAAGAAAATCGAAACCACAGATTGCATAGCGCGTGATTGTATAGAGGCATCTTTCTTTGTGTTTCAAGGGGACTGGTGAAGAAGCCGGGAGCTTGCTGCATCCGCCTTTGGATCTGCCCCTTCCCCCTCGAGAGGATACGCACAAAGCACTATATGCCGCACCGGAGCTTCCTCCGCCGTTGGATTTAGACATGCCCCTTCCCTCTGCCCCACAATCACGCAAGACATCCGAAGATAAGCCACTGGACGTCGCACCGGAACTCCCACCACCCTTGGATTTGGACATGCCCCTACCCTCTGCCCCACGGTCGCGCAAGACATCCCAAGATAAGCCACTGGACGTCGCACCGGAACTCCCACCACCGTTGGATTTGGACATGCCCCTTCCTTCCGCCCCACAGTCGCGCAAGACATCCCAAGATAAGCCAGTGGTGGAGGAACCTGCAGCACACAAACAAAGGAGAAGTGTGTTCAAGTTTCCTTTCTTCAAGGGCGCAGCACCTCCTCCTCAGAAAGAGGAATCCACGTGAGTCGGCACGGCTTATGCGAAATCAAATCTTACGTAATACATTTGCCGTGCTCTCGGTACAGGTAGCGGTGTAATGTTTCAAAGATCTTTAGCCTGTAGCTGTGTTTGTACAGCAGAATTTTAGGAACGGACCAGAACATACATATGTTATCATCCTTAATTGGGTAGTATTGGGTGTCAAACATATTGAATGAAGTGTGAGGGAGCTTTATTGGAGACGTCGAGAAACAGCGACAATCGTCAAGTCGGCACGTAGGGCACAGCCAGCGAGCGAACTGGGTACGAGCCACACGATGGCTATAGGGCTTTCATGCGTCCTCATCTTCGTCCTTACAATTACCCCCGGGATTGAAGAGGAGCCATCCTGGCGACCTACAAAGAAGTCAGCGGATCGTAATACGGCTTGAGCCGGTCAACGTGCACAGTCTCTCTTCCGCGGCGACGAAGATCAGGAGAGGGCGATATAGGTTCGACGACATAATTGACGGGACCGGTTTGCGCAATGACACGGTAGGGACCGTGGTACTTAGGAAGGAGCTTGGACGAAAGGCCAGAAGCAGCAACAGGTGGAACCCATAACCACACCAAGGAGTCGATGGCGAAAGGGTGGGGAGGCGGTTTCACGTCATGGCGCTGTTTTTCTCGACACTGATGAGCAGATGTTCGAGAACGAGCAAGTTGTCGGCTTTTCTCGGCGTGCCGAGCGACTACATTTGCAGGTGAGCAGTCGGCAGGGTCGGGACGGTACGGAAGAATTGTACCGATGGTGTTCGAGGGTTCGCGGCCATAAAGCAGGAAGAAAGGTGAGAATCCTGTAATGGCTTGCTTGGCTGTGTTGTATGCGTACGTGATAAACGGAAGTACAAGATCCCAGTTAGAGTGGTCTGACGCAACATAGATAGAAAGCATGTCACCAAGAGTCCTGTTGAACCGTTCTGTTAAGCCATTGGTCTGTGGATGGTATGCGGTCGAGGTGCGGTGAATAATTTGGCATTCAGAAAGGAGCGACTGGAGAACATCTGAGAGGAATACGCGACCTCGGTCGCTCACGATGTGCGCCGTGGCGGAGAATAAAGCGTTGTAAAATGAACGAGGCGACATCATTGGCTGTTGCGCCAGGTAGAGCAGCAGTTTCGGCATACCGTGTCAGATGGTCCACTGCGACGACGACCCATCGGTTTCCAGCGCCAGTAGAAGGAAGAGGCCCATATAAGTCAATGCCTACGCGGTCAAATGGGCGAGCTGGGCAGGGGAGTGGTTGAAGAGGGGCGGAGGTGAGGTGCGATGCAGATTTTCGTCGTTGGCAGGCAATGCAGGAGAGTACGTATTTGTGAACGGAGTTGTACATACCACGCCAATAACAGCGTAGGCGAAGCCGTGTGTATGTCTTCGACACTCCGCCGTCTGCGGATCGGAGTGAAACGTGGAGCACAAATCTTTGCGGAGATGACGTGGGACTACTAAGAGCCATGTGCGGCCGTCGGCGTGGTAGTTGCGGCGGTACAAAAGCCCTTCGCGGATGGCGAAATGTTGTGCCTGTCGGCGCAACGCTCGGGGCGTGGAAGCTTCTGTAGGCTTGGATAATAAATCGAGTAAGGTGGCAATCCAACGGTCCTTCCGTTGCTCCGAGGCCATGTCGAGGATATCAAGGGGTGAAGTATCATGACTGGAGGTAGAAGAGCTGGCGTCTGGAGCAACGGGGAAGCGCGAGAGGACATCAGCGTCAGAGTGCCTGCGTCCAGAGCGGTAGACGACGCGGATGTCGTATTCCTGAAGTCTCAAGGCCCATAGAGCGAGGCGACCCGACGGATCCTTGAGGTTAGACAACCAGCAGAGGGCATGATCATCTGTGACCACATCAAAACTTCTACCGTAGAGATACGGGCGAAACTTTTGAAGAGCCCACACGATGGCAAGGCACTCTTTCTCAGTGACTGAGTAATTGGCCTCGGCTTTTGTGAGGGCACGGCTGGCATAAGCGACCACGTATTCGGCATTAACGTCGTTACATTGTGCGAGCACTGCACCAAGGCCGACACCACTGGCATCAGTATGTTCCTGTGGGAGCATTTGGATCAAAATGGCGTAGGATTGGCGGAGACGTAAGTAGGCGGCGAAGAGTTGTAAAAGCATCATCACAGGCTTCCGACCACGCAGAAAGGTCATTGTCACCTTGTAGGAGTTGGTTGAGGGGTGCGATCACAGTAGCGAAGTTGCGAACAAAACGTTGGAAATAGGAACGTAAGCCAATGAAGCTGCGCAGTGCTTTAATTAAGCTTAGTGGGTTTTCGGAATTCCGATACGGCACGAAGTTTAGCAGGATCAGGAAGGATGCCTTCTTTGCAAACAACATGGCCTAATGTTGTGAGTTTCCGAGCTGCAAATAGGCATTTTTTTCAAGTTGAGCTGGAGACCAGCGTTGCGGAGACAGGATAAAACTTGCTTCAAGCGGCTAAGATGAGTAAGGAAATCCGAGGAGAAGACGACAATGTCATCGAGGTAGCAAAGGCAGGTATGCCATTTGAGGCCACGCAAGATGCTGTCCATCATGCGTTCAAAGGTGGCGGGTGCATTGCAGAGCCCGAACGGCATTACTGTGAATTCGTAGAGGCCGTCCGGGGTTACAAACGCAGTTATCGAACAGTCGGCGTCAGACATGGGTACCTGATAATAGCCAGAGCGGAGGTCCAAGGAGGAAAAAAATTCCGCTCCTTACAAACAGTCGAGTGCGTCGTCGATGCGTGGTAACGGATATACATCCTTTCGGGTAATTTTGTTCAGCCGTCGATAATCGACACAAAATCTTATACTGCCGTCTTTTTGCCGAACCAGGACGACTGGCGATGCCCAGGGGCTGCTAGAAGGCTGTATGACACCACGTTTGAGCATATCGTTCACCTGATCATCGAGAACGCGTCGTTCGCTTGCGGGTACTCGGTAGGGACGCTGGCGAACAGGGGCGTGGCTTCCAGTGTCAATAGTGTGCGATACAGTGGTTGTGCGGCCCAGGGACGTTGCTTGGCAGTCGAACGAGGAAGAAAATTCGTGGAGCAAGCGAAGCAGTTGGTCTCGCTGCGTCGTCGTAAGGTCGCTGGCAATAGACGGTTGAAAAGAACGCGGCGACGAGGGAGCAGGCGACGCCTCGAGTGCGGTAACAGAAGCCGAGTCGTCCGGTGCATCGAATATTGCATGTGAAGGCAGCGTGTGGGCTTTCCCCAAGCTTTCACGTCGACGTAAAGTTATCGGTTCGGCCGACGGGTTGGATACGTACAGCATGGAGGCGCCAGAGGTGAAATCAAGGAGAGCGAACGGCAGTGGAAGCGAGCGGCGGCGAGCCAATAGTTGAGACGGCGCGAAGAGCACTGTTCCATCGGGCGAGTCGCAGGAAACTCGTACGAGGGCGGAAGACCAGGCCGGTATAACAGTGTCTTCTGAAACGGTAATTTTGCGGCAAGGGTCGTCGTGGCATATAATATCGGCAGAAAACGGAAACAGATCGATTTCGGCACGGGCGCAATCAATGATGGCATGATGTGTAGATAGGAAGTTCCAACCTAATATGACGTCGTGAGAACATGATGGCAGCACAATAAATTCAATGACATACAAAACATCCTGAATGACGACACGAGCGGTACATGCACCCGAAGGCTCGACGTGCTGCGTAGTGGCAGTTCGGAGGGATAGTCCAGAAAGCGGTGTCACCACTTTTCAGATTCTGCGGCAAATACGAGCGTCTATCGTCGAAAGGGCAGCGCCGGTATCAACGAGTGCTTTCGTGTATATCCCCTCGATTACGATGTCGATAACGTTTTTAGGACAACCGTGAGGCCTTGTGCATTTCGCTGGAACCGCAGTTCTTGCCTCATGAACTGCGATACTTGGTTTTCCTGATGCAGAGGGCTGCGCCGACGCTGCGTTGGGGAAATGGAGCGGCGGCGAGGAGAAGGCGAACGGCGAGCGGCGAATGCGGGTTCGGTGACAGAGGCAGATTCACGGCGGTCGAAAAAAATGCGGCGTTGTTGAAAACTCGGCGCATATGTGGCCCATAGTCGAGGCACATTGTTGGACTCGCGTTGTATGCGTTGGTGGCAGAGACGTGCCACATGTCCAGCACGGCCACAATAATAACAAATCGGCCGATTGTCTTCCGTGCGCCACGGATTTCGAGGTCGTGCATTTTGCACCATAGGTCCGGCGGGAGGAGAAATTGGCGAGCGCAAAAGCGGGCGAGGGGTATTGTAGGCTGGGAGTACAGACCTCGACGCCACTTGAGCGTACGACAGAGGAGCAGCAGTAGGAGCCTGGTTGAGAGAAGGCGGGATGGAGTCGGCTACTTGCTCCTTGATGATGTATTGAGGGCTTGAGCGGAGAAGTCGATTGGCCGTGAGTAAGCGGCAGCAGCGAAAGCTGGCGAGCGACTTCTTCACGGATGAAGTCCTTAATTTGTCGCAGGAGCGAGGTGTTGTCAGGGGTCACCGTCAGGCTCGAAAGCGATGTTCCTTGAGGATGACACTGGCGCGTGGCTACGCGCTGTTTGCGCAGTTCGTCGAAACTCTGACAAAGACTGACGAGTTCCGATACTGTTGCCGGATACTGTTGCCGGATACTGTTGGCCAACAACATCTGGAAGGCATCATCTTCAATGCCCTTTAAGATGTGCCTGATCTTTTCGGCGTCAGCCATTCCAGCGTCAGCGCGGTTATAGAGGTCGACGACATCCTCTATATAACTGGTAAATGTCTCACCGCTCTGCTGTGCACGGCTACGCAAGCGTTGCTCGGCACGAAGCTAATGATGGAAAGCGCTGCACCCGTAGCTACCAATGCTTCAGTCCGCACACCTTCAATGCACACCAACATTGCATTTCATAGCCACTCTGGAAGAGTTTGACTAAGTCCGAAAGGTTCAGTTTTCCCTCCCGAAGCCGCAGTGTTTAGTTTTCAGGTAGGTGGTCCGAGGCCGAAATAGCTGGTCGAAGGGGAGAAGAGGAGTGCCGTATCGGTGATGGAAAGCGACGACGCGGGAAACGAGAATGACCGGCTCCGTTGAAGCTGTGAGGAGATGGTGAGCGACGGCCGTAACGTTGATAGGAGCGAATGGCGGAACCGGAGCCGAGAATTCGTCCCTTTTTAGCAGTCGTAACCCCTGTCTTTCGTCCTGATGACGGCGCCTGCAAAACGTCGAGATATGGCCACGAATTCCGCACTAGCGGCATACGGGTCGAGGTGGGCACCCGGTGTTCGGAGGCGGAAGCGGAGTTCGTGGTGACAGAACATTCACCGAACCGTGCATTTTGGGAGCATGCGCTGTGGTGCTGTTGAGGAGACGTGAGGGCTGCAACATGAGCGTAAGTTGGCGTCGATACGAGGTCAGGTCGAGGATCTTGCGCGCACGTCATGGCAGCGACCTCTTCCCTAACCACATCGCGAAGGTTGCTGCCAGGAGGCGTCGTGCGGAGGCCACGCGGGCAAGGCGTAGCTTGTGTCTGGAGTTCCTCGCGGATGATGGAACGGATGAACTTCCGTAGCTCGCGGTCCTTGGTGGCTCTCAGATCAGTGCCAGGCTGCATGCGGAGAAGATGAAGCTCATCAAGACGCTGACACGGAGCTACATTTTTGGAGACTGTAGTGTGATTCTTCATCATCAGCCTGTCTGCGCCCACTGCAGGGCGAAGGCCTCTCCCATAGATCTCCAATTATCCCTGTCCTGTGCTAACTGGGCCCACTTTATCCCCGCAAACTTCCTGATCTCATCCGCCCACCTAACTTTCTGCCGCCCCCTGCTACGCTTGCCTTCTCTAGGAATCCACTCCGTTACCCTTAATGACCAACGGTTGTCTTGCCTTCGCATTACATGGCCCGCCCAGGCCCATTTCTCCTTCTTAATTTCTATTAGTATGTCCCTAACACGCGTTTTTTCCCTAACCCACACCGCTCTCTTCTTGTCCCTTAAGGTTACACCTACCATTTTCCGTTCCATAGCTCGCTGCGTTGTCCTCAATTTAAGCTGAACCCTCTTAGTTAAAGGGACAGACAACCACCCACAACTTGAATTGAGATAACCCCACTGGCGGAAAGATTGTGTGTTGCATTGGCTCAAACGACGCCACTTTTCCTCAATAAACACGGGTTTATGTTTTTATTTCTTCATGCAAAGTCGCGAAAACTGACGTTTGGTAACTCAAGCGGCAAACATACGAACTAAAGTTAGAGTGCGGTCACGTGAACTTCTACAAGTTTACGCAATATTTTATCTGTTTATTAGTATCGGACCGCATGAAACTTTTGATATTATAAGCTTTTTGTCACTTGCAATGGGCAGATAACCCTTCGTTTGTAGCGCGCGTTGCTACTGCATGCTTCTGCCGTCACGTGCGAAAGCGTGGTTTCGGATCTAGCTGGCCTGGCTTGGCTCGGCTATGGCCAGAGTGGTGGCGCCTGACCCGGCCATTCATGAAGTAGGCGCGGACATGCGACAGAACGCCTTACAAATACAAGATCGGCCTGGCAAAGAATGCCAGCTCCATCGCACCGTCTTTTTATTTCAAAAAGTAGTCGAACAGTTCAAATTGTAGGTGGTTAATCACAGCTACGCTCACTCCTGCGAAAGCAGAACGACGTCCGGAAGCGAGGAGGATTATCGGCATCGCGATCACTTTTCAACGTTGCTAGAGTGCGCACTCTGCCTTTTTTTGAGGCTTCTCAGATCGAAAAATTCTGCGTGCGAAATATCCACGCGCTTTTGGAAGTAACCGCTGCAGGTGAAAACAGTACAGGGGGCAAGCTTTCCATTGCGCCATAAAAAGAAGGGTCCTTAAAAATCGGTTGTCAGTCCCTTTAACCTCCAAGTTTCTGCCCCGTAGGTGAGTACTGGTAAGATGCAGCTGTTGTACACTTTCCTCTTCAGAGACAATGGTAAACTACCATTCATTATCTGAGAATGCTTGCCAAATGCGCTCCACCCCATTCTAATCCTCCTAATAACCTCAGCCTCATGATTCGGATCAGGGGTCACTACCTGGCCTAAGTAGACATATTCACTTACTACTCCAGTGCCTCGCCAGCTATCTGAAATCGCTGTACTCGCCGAAGGCTATTGAACATTAAGTGTCGCCCCGCCACGGTGGTCTAGTGGCTAAGGTACTCGGCTGCTGATCCGAGGGTCGCGGGATCGAATCCCGGCCGCGGCGGCTGCATTTCGATGGAGGCGAAATGTTGAGGCCCGTGTGCTGTGCGATGTCAGTGCACGTTAAAGAACCCCAGGTGGTCGAAATTTCCGGAGACCTCCACTACGGCGTCTCTCATAATCAGAACTGGTTTTGGGACGTAAAACCCCCCCCAAAAAAAAAACAAAAAACATTAAGTGTGATTCTTCACTAGCGTTAAATGCAGCAGCCCCAATGCCTTTGAGCAGGTGGCATCCTGTCAGTCTCCGTCATCGAGGCGTTCACGCGGCGACAAAGGGCAGGGACATCTTCAATGGAAGATGTATATGACTCGCGGGCTTGCTGGACACGCTCCGCGAGCTGCTTCTTTGCGATGTCCGTGCGGATTGAGGGGTTTGCGAACATCTGTCGTAGCTGGTGATATCCAATCCAATGTCCAGATCGTGGTTAAAATACCAAGTCTTGGCTACTTTGGTCAGGTAGGAGGCAACGTGATTGAGATTTGCAGGGTCGCACCTACGGGTTATTGCAGTCACGTGGTCATAGTGCTCCAACCAGTCTTCAACGTCGTCACCACGAAGGCCAGCGAACACCAATCGATCCTTCTGAGGGGTGGCGACTACGAAGGAAGGGATTCCCATCTGGGCAGGGGCCATGGGTGGTCCCGCGTAGGAGTGCTCGTCTTGCTGACATGGACAAGCGCTGTTGGTGCACGCGGCTACCTGAACGGAGCTCCAGGGGTGTATTGTAGCGGAAGTCGTAGACCGGTAGAGCGAGAGGACTGAGGGACCGGACAGCGCAATCCACCTTGCGGCCTCAGCTTGTGAGACAACATGCAGGCCGCAAGACTTCCTTTTATTGTCTCAAGCCAGAGCCCCGCTACCTAAGTCCAAGCAGTGACAAGGAATATTTACAAAGGAGAAGAGGAAGGGTATGAGGAATGCTCACACGTCGACCTTCTAGAGAATAGCGCCGTCATACTTCTCACTGACAGTGAGAAGTGTGGCGGTGCAATGGTCGAACATCTCGCAATCGACAGGGATTGGATTGCGGGATGTTCTTTTCCATCGCTGGGACCTTTTGTCTGAGGGCAGCAAGTCGCTGGTCGTGCACAATTACTGGTCGTGCACTATTATGTGCAGACGTCTGGGCTAGTTGGCGATAGCTGAACTTAGCCTAAAAGCAAGGTAATGCAAATATAAAAAGAAAAGAAACATCTTTTTGGTCGTGCCCATTCTGTGTATGTATTCTCTGTGTGCGTGTTCCTTTGCGCTGTTTAATGCCGCCACATTCGTGGTTCGTTATCGTCGACATTCCACTCGGACAGTGCGTGCACGGGAGGGCGCCACACGAGCGACTTTACTCAAGATTTTATTGGCGTGGCATGTACAGCTTTGCGTGCAAGTGCATTCTGACATGCCCTAAGTGCCACTGCTGCAAAGTTCCTGCTCAACATGTGCCTCGTATGCTCTAGCCAATCGTGGCGGACGCTTCGAGAGCGCTGGAATTTACCCGTGTACGTGTGTTACATACACGGCGTCCGGAAAGCACCAAGTAGTCGTCGCCAGCGACCACTTGACACGATATGCTGAAACACCACGCCGTCTGCTACCGCAGTCCTTGATACAAGGGCCTTCCTCCTGCGCAGTTTTCTTCCGGCACAGCGCGCTTCATAAACTCTGTTGTCGCAAGGAGCTTACTCCACTCCTGCTTGGTGGCGTCGTTCTGTCGTGGGCTGAGCCTTTGCTGATTGCAGACATTCACTCCGCCCCAAGTTACTGGGGCCCTCACGTGGGGTCCCAGGGTAGTGTCCAGCAGACGAGCACTCGGAGACTGCGGGTAGAACTACGAGGACGTTTATTAGTAGCACGACTTCACAGGTTAGGGAAACTTACAACAAAGACACTGTCCGGCCACCATCGCTGGCCCAAGGGCGCCTGCTGCGCAAACGTGTACACTCCGGGACCCGCCCGTTGGCGATTCTCCCAGCGGGCGCTCACAGTCCCTCCTGATACGACGTCTGCACGTCCATGAACACGCACAGTTGACCAAAGGCCGCGACGTGAGCGATATATACACGGTGTTTGAGGGAACGCTGTAAAAAATTCTTAGATATAAGCTGTTCCAGAAACAACGAAAGCCTTTTCATATAGGAATTGTTAGCTGAGGCACACGCCAGGAAGTCTCTAGAAGATGCTAAATAATTAGCTGCCTAGTTAATAACTGGGCATTAATTTCTTAGTTAGGAACTTTTGGTGATGGCTGTGAATGGCGATGATAATGTCATGCAATCCCTTAAAACAAAGTAAAAGGCATTCTCGCAAGCCCTGCAGCGTAAGAAAACGCGGGCTTTTTACGGCAGCAGAACTAAACAGCGCACGAAGAGCACCGGAAATGACGTGCGAATGTTACTTCGCTGGTGACATGTTCTAAAGATCATTGGAACAAGGCGTCGATGTTCTGCATAGGCAGGGACAGCGTTATTTTCTGCTTATTCGCTCTGTGCAAAAGAAAGCCGATTTATCATCGGAAATTACGCGGCCGCGAGTGTTAAAGGACCCATGATCGCCAATTTTTTGTTGGCGTATTTTATGCTGTAATAAGTTGAACAGTGTCTTGTAATCATGGCATGTAGCCGCAAGTTCTCCAACGTCCAACGTGACGTCTAAGTAATCCTAGCGTCGTAAATTTTGTTCAGTTTAACGAAGCTTCGAAACCCGCGCCAAATACTGCAAGAGATTAGTGCCGCGGGGTTAGCGCGGCGGCTGTCGGAACTGAGCGCGGACAGTGATCACGTGAGCTCATGATTCGGTGGCGTTGCGCAGAGGGCAAGAACCAGCCCTGAATGCATCTGTTCCCCGCACTGGCTTTGCATCACGTCGTCGGTAAGGCAGAGCCGGCGACGTTCTCCGGGGCAGAATTTTGTCTTCGTCCACGTCGTTGGTTCGAACCGTGAGGCAGCCACAGCCAACGGCAGCGATGGCAACGTGAGACTTGTAACAAAGGTGAAAACAGGGGGACACCAACCAAATTATAATCATTCAAAAGTAAAATTTACTTCTAAACATGAAGAAACCCGACGTTTCGGGTCCCACTCGGACCCTTCTTCAGGGGTGACTGGAGGGCACCAGACAGCAGCAGCGCTTATAAGGCCTTCTTTCTTCTCTCTTCCTTCGTTTCTCACTTTCTCTTTTTTTTTGGTTCTTCAAGCCGAGGGGTCATGCTAATGTTGAATCAGGTGCCGGAGTCCGCTAAAATAGACACTTGGCATTGCACCTGCAGACCGGTTCACGTTTCCAGGTGTCGCCTGAATGCGCCATGATTCCACAAAGAGCCGCTTGTGAAAACTGGTTTTCCAAGTCGAGGACGCGGGAGTTGTCAAAATCGATGCGGTGGTCGTGCACCTCGCTGTGTTCAGCTAATGCACTCCTTTGTCTGCCGAACTTGCGGACATCGTTCCTGTGCTGTCGTATCCTCTCTGGGAAGTTCTTGGTCTCTCCCACGTACGACGCGCCGCAATCTGAACAAGGAATGGAGTAAATCACACCTTGTGCTCTCTCCCTCGGCTCTCTCCCTGTCTGATTCAACATTAGCATGACCCCTCGGCTTGAAGAACCAAAAAAAGAGAGAAAGTGAGAAACGAAGGAAGAGAGAAGAAAGAAGGCCTTATAAGCACTGCTGCTGTCTGGTGCCCTCCAGTCACCCTTGAAGAAGGGTCCGAGTGGGACCCGAAACGTCGGGTTTCTTCATGTTTAGAAGTAAATTTTACTTTTAAGAGATTATAATTTGGTTGGTGTCCCCCTGTTTTCACCTTTAATTTCGTCCCAACCACACAGATATCTGTCAAATGTTCACCTTTAAATCATTACGTCTTGACTTCGGCCCAGAGACAGCAGTGTCTGCGAAACGCTATGTTAACACCTCACGCAGCATCGCAGTGTTCAAGACGCACCTAGACTTCTTCTCCACGTGCCGGGACCGGAACCTAGTGCCTCGGAGTCTCCGCATCAAGCCTATCGTACACACCAGTGAGGGGCACAGAGTATTGGCCCAGGCCGAACGCCGCTTTGTGATCGCCCGTGTCCACGAATGCAGAGCAACGGTGAGAAAGTTGGATTTGGACTTATTCTTCCTTCGTCGGCCACTGGAGCACCGCCTGGGTGGACTCTTTCCCGCTGTGAACTCCTTCGCGTGCTCTGTCGCCTCGAGTGCAGCGGAGAAACAACGCGTCTCCCAAAGTAGGAAGCTCTCAGCACATTTGCGGCAGAAACAGCCTCCGAACTCCGAAGCTTCGAAGTGTGTTTTCAACCTCTCGTCCAAGAAGTTGTCACTACCTGAGACCAGCGTCCTTGCCAAAGGCCACAGCTTCAATGTGTCGGGCAGTCGACTGCCCCTGGTAAAGATTGCGGCAGCTGTGGAGGACGGGGTCCGTCGTCTTGACTCTAAGGTCCAGGAATCAGTGAGGCTGAAGGCGATTGGCATCCTGGCACATGGCCTAAATAAAAGACGGCCATCCAATCTGTCTGCGGAGGAGAATCGAGCCCTACGAAAGCTGCGCGATGACCCGCCATTGTCATCTTGCCTGCAGACAAAGGGAATGTCACCGTCGTCCTTGACCGGCAAGACTACGACCGCAAAGTGCAAGACCACCTTGAGAGTGACACTTACGTCAAATTAAAGAAGGACCCCACAGCACAGGTATAAAGAGACCTCAACAAGCTGCTAGGAGACGTATTTGGGAAACACCCAGATGCCAGAGCTCTACACCTGCGTTTGATGTGCAGAAACGGTAGTGCTCCCGGCTTCTACGGGCTCCCAAGATCCATAAGCTCGGTGTTCCCTTGAGGCCGATTGTGGATTTCACATCTTGTCCACTTCGCGCCCTGTCAAGTTTCTACACAAGACTTTGGCTCCTCTCGTGGAAAGACGCCGACCTACGTATAGGAGCTTCAGGCCGTGGATGAATGAGGAGGGTAGCCGCGGCTAGCTCGTCCTTAGCTTTCTGGAAAGCGTTCTGGTGTTCGTCAGACCAACAAAATTCTGGTGCCTTTTGGTCGTCTCGGCGCAGCAGGTCGGTCAATGGCTGGAGCACTCGAGCACAAGACGGAATGAAGCGCCGGTGGAAGTTTACGAGCCCGAGGAACTCCCTCAGCTTGCGAAAAGATGTTGGAGCTGGAAACTTCTTGACGGATTCCACCCTCGATTCCAATGGCATAATGCCCTCAGCAGTGATGTGGTGGCCGAGGAAGTTGAGCGCCTCTACTCCAAACACGCACTTTTGAGGTTTCAACACCAGACCGTGCTCATCCAAACGCTGAAAGAGCTGGCGGAGGTGCTCTTCGTGCTCCGCAGGCGTTCTGCTGGCCACCAAAATGTCATCCAGGTAGACAAAGATGAAAGGAAGGCCCCGGGTGACTTCATCCATGAACCTTTGAAAGGTCGTGCATTAGCGAACACAGCGAGGTGCACGACCACCGCATCGATTTTGACAACTCCCGCGTCCTCGACTTGGAAACCAGTTTTCACAAGCGGCTCTTTGTGGAATCATGGCACATTCAGGCGACACCTGGAAACGTTGAAACCGGTCTGCAGGTGCAATGCCAAGTGTCTATTTTAGCGGACTCCGGCACCTGATTCAACATTAGCATGACCCCTCGGCTTGAAGAACCAAAAAAAAAAAAGAGAGAAAGTGAGAAACGAAGGAAGAGATAGAAAGAAGGCCTTATGGGCACCCTCCAATGCTGTTTGGCTGTACAGGTCGCGTCACCAAGCGGCGCCGGTGGGAACCCCCGAGTAGGCCGTCGGCCCCCGCGTCAACATTTCCCCTGTAGCGGCCGGGAATGTCGGCCGTCGGAGGCAGCGAGAAAGGAGACGTGACGCTGGTTTGGAGTTGCAGGGCAAAACTGGTTTTTATTTCCACTCCGTGCGAGTCACGAGAGCTCCCCTCGACGAGGGAGAGAAGGAGGCACCCCCGCGTTCTTCTACAAGAAAGAGGAAAGGGGGAAAAGAGGGGGGCCCCCGAGCAAGCAGACCCAGCATGCCGCCGGTGCTAATTCCTGGAGCCGTCGACGGCCGGCTGCATACGGGATAGAAAAGAATGCGGTGGTGCAGAGCAGCTTCCGCTACAAAGGCTCCCCCCCTAGATTGCGGAGCTTTTAAAGAAGGACAGCCGTTACGGGTTGAATAGTGAAAGGTCACAGTCCAATGGTTAGCACTGAAACCGTACGTGAGAGGCTGCTTGAATGGAAACCTCAATATGAGCAGGCTTGGCGCGGTCAACGGCGACGACTTCTCGTTTCCCCCGCACGTCGATTGCGATGGTTTTGTTAGTACGTCCCAAAACTTTGAATGGGCCATCGTACGGCGGAGTAAGGGGCGGCTTCGTTGCGTCGTGTCGCACGAACACATGGGTAGCAGAGTCCATGTCAGGAAAAGTGAAAACTTTCCTGTTGCGGGCGATGCGAGGTGCTGTTGGCCTGAGTTGCGCGAGCCATGCGCGCAGCTTCTCGATGTGATCGGAGGCTGTTGGGGCGGAAGGTGTCTGGTCGGAGAAGAATTCTCCCGGGAGGCGCACTGTTGAGCCGTAGACCATTTCCGCTGCGCTGAAGCCGAGGTCTTCCTTCACCGTTGAGCGTAGGCCAAGAAGAACGAGCGGGAGCTTCTCCACCCAGTGCTGGCGGTCGAGTTTCGCTGCCAGTGCGGCTTTGAGTTGCCGGTGTTAGCGCTCAACCATTCCGTTGCTGGCGGGGTGGTAGGCGGTTGTATGCTGCAGCTTCGTGCCGAGGAGCGTTGAAAGTGCGGAAAAGAGGTTGCTCTGGAATTGCCGTCCCCGGTCAGTTGTTATGCGGGCGGGGCAGCCAAAGCGGGACACCCATGTTTGAATGAAGGCCTGCGCGACGGTCTCAGCTGATATGTCCGCAATTGGTATGGCTTCGGGCCACCGGCTGTACCTGTCGATGCATGTGAGCAGGTACCTAAATCCTTGGCAGGGCGGTAGTGGTCCCACGAGGTCGAGGTGAACGTGTTCAAACCGCGACTCAGGAGTCCGAAATTCCTGTAGTGCAGCCCGATTGTGGCGAGTCACTTTCACTTGCTGACACGTTTCACATGTCCGAGCCCATCGTCGTACGTCCGCGTTGACTCCGGGCCAAACGAAGCGTTGCGTTATCAACCGCTGGGTGGCGCGGACACCTGGGTGGCTGATGGAGTGGAAAGTGTTGAATACCACTCGGCGAAAGTTCAGTGGGACGAAAGGTCGTGGTGCTGCCTGGGAGGTATCGCAGGTTATTGTGCTCTGCACGTAGGGAAGTGCAACCTCCGAGAGCACGAGTGAAGATCCCCCTCCCTTCAGTCTTGTCAACTCGGGGTCGTCCCTCTGAGCTGCGGCCATAGCTTCGAAGTCCAGGACTTCTGTGCCGGAAGCGTTGACGCGAGACAAGGCGTCAGCTGCTTCGTTTTCGACCCCGGGAACGTGGCGGATGTCTGTAGAAAACTCGGAGATGAATGAGAGCTGACGGATCTCTCGTTCTGAGTAGGAGGAACTGTTGTTTTTGAATACGTAGGTGAGGGGCTTGTGGTCTGTCAAGATGTAGAACTCGCGGCCTTCGAGGAAGTAGCGGAAATGCTTAATGGAACAATAGATTGCGAGCATCTCCCTTCCAAAAGTGCTGTACCGTGCTTCTGCAGGCTTCAGACGTTTCGAAAAGAAGCCCAGTGGCTTCCACTGGGCGCCCTCCTGTTGTTGCAGCACTGCTCCGACCGATGTGGAGGAAGCGTCCACCATGAGGCGTGTAGGAGCTTCAGGCCGTGGATGAATGAGGAGGGTAGCCGCGGCTAGCTCGTCCTTAGCTTTCTGGAAAGCGTTCTGGTGTTCGTCAGACCAACAAAATTCTGGTGCCTTTTGGTCGTCTCGGCGCAGCAGGTCGGTCAATGGCTGGAGCACTCGAGCACAAGACGGAATGAAGCGCCGGTGGAAGTTTACGAGCCCGAGGAACTCCCTCAGCTTGCGAAAAGATGTTGGAGCTGGAAACTTCTTGACGGATTCCACCCTCGATTCCAATGGCATAATGCCCTCAGCAGTGATGTGGTGGCCGAGGAAGTTGAGCGCCTCTACTCCAAACACGCATTTTTGAGGTTTCAACACCAGACCGTGCTCATCCAAACGCTGAAAGAGCTGGCGGAGGTGCTCTTCGTGCTCCGCAGGCGTTCTGCTGGCCACCAAAATGTCATCCAGGTAGACAAAGATGAAAGGAAGGCCCCGGGTGACTTCATCCATGAACCTTTGAAAGGTCTGTGCGGCATTTTTCAAGCCGTAGGGCATGCGGACAAACTCAAACAGGCCGAACGGAGTTGTTATGGCTGTTTTTGGTATGTCCTGCGGTTCGACGGGGATTTGGTGGTATGCCGCTACAAGGTCGATCTTGCTGTATATTTTCGTACCTGCCAGCCGCGCGCTGAAATCGTGAATGTGTGGCAGAGGATACTGGTCCGGCGTTGTCGATGCGTTCAAGGCTCTGTAATCACCACACGGGCGCCAATCGTCGTCCTTAGGCACCATGTGTAGCGGCGATGAATGGTTGCTAGACGAAGGGCGAACAATTCCCAGCTGCAGCATGTGCTCGAACTCCCTGCGTGCAGCTTGAAGCCTTTTGCTGGACAGCCGTCGTGGCCGGGCGGTGACTGGCGGCCCGGTGGTGACGATGTGGTGAGTCACGTTATGTTTCACCGGCTGTTCCGTGTTGCGGGGCTTGGTGAGCGAGGGGAATTCGGCCAGGACGTGGTGGTAGGGTGATACTGGCTGGAAGGCGCAGATGCCAGATGAGCAGATGTTTGACTCCAAACCACGTACTTTGAGGGATGTGTTGTTATCCTTGAGGCAACGGTCACGTACGCTCACATCCAGGTTGAAGTGGCTGAGAAAATCTGCTCCGAGTATGGCGAAATGAGCATCCGCCACCACGAACACCCAGCGAAACAGGCGCCTGAGTCCGACGTCTATTGTCAGCGAGCGGAAGCCGTACGTAGCGATGGCAGTGTTGTTCACCGCCTGCAGCGACGATGTGTTCTTGCTACGTCGGCGATCCTCGGGGGTTGCCGGGACAATAGAGATTTCGGCTCCCGTGTCGACTAGCAGGCGCGAGTTGCTTACGCGGTCGACAACGAAAAACAGGCGGCTGGGTGGAGGGCCGATGTCGTAAGCCGCCGTTAACGACTGGCCGGAGCGTTTCCCGGAAACGAGCAAGGTTGAGTGCAGCGGCTAGCACCCGTGCCGAAACGACGGTGGTACCAGCAAACTCCGTCCTGTGTATCTCGTGCATGGCTTCTCTGGGAAGAGCTTGGGTGTCTTGAAGGGGATCGGTTGCGTCGTTGCTCGTCCTGTTGGGGGGCGCCAGATAGCACAAGTTTCTGTATGGTCTCGGTAAGGTGTTGCAGTTTCTCCTCAAGGCGCGACAGTCGATCTGGTTGCTCTTGTGTTCTTGCAGCAGCT
Organism: Hyalomma asiaticum; assembly: GCA_013339685.2. NCBI lineage: Eukaryota > Metazoa > Arthropoda > Arachnida > Ixodida > Ixodidae > Hyalomma > Hyalomma asiaticum. The sequence goes on along the minus strand of CM023484.1, from coordinate 136,399,497 downwards.
ATGGGCGCAAAGGTTGGAGTTGAGTATTCCGTGATGCGATCGGCAAGTTGCGCTAGTTGATCAAGGGACGTCTCATTTGAACCCGCAAGAACCACGCGCACCGACTGGGGGAGCCGTTGCAGGAAAAGTTCACGAAGAAGTGGGAGCTGGCCGTCCTGACGCGCGTGCACACCGAGTAGTTGCCGCATACGGTGCAGCAGTTGGGAAGGTCGTTGGTCGCCCAGCTCTTCGCGACACAAGAGCTGCTGCAGTCTGCTTTCTTCAGGCGCCTCGAGGCGGTCCAGCACCGTCTTTTTGAGGGTGTCATATTCTTCTTGCGCGGGGGGTGAAACCAAAATGTCGTCGATAGCGTCGGCGATTTCGGGGGGCAGGGCTGCGACGACGTGAAGATATTTTGTCGACTGCGAGGTGATATGCCGGAGCTGAAAACGGGCCTCCACTTGGCTGAACCAAACTCTTGGATTTTTCGGCCAAAAATTTGGTAGCTTCAGTTCTGTGGCGATGACCGCAGGCGTGGAGGCAGCAACGTTGTCGTCGGAGCTCATCGCGGCGTGTTCGTTAAAGCGTTCGGGTCACCAATTTTGTAGCGGCCGGGAATGTCGGCCGTCGGAGGCAGCGAGAAAGGAGACGTGACGCTGGTTTGGAGTTGCAGGGCAAAACTGGTTTTTATTTCCACTCCGTGCGAGTCACGAGAGCTCCCCTCGACGAGGGAGAGAAGGAGGCACCCCCGCGTTCTTCTACAAGAAAGAGGAAAGGGGGAAAAGAGGGGGGCCCCCGAGCAAGCAGACCCAGCATGCCGCCGGTGCTAATTCCTGGAGCCGTCGACGGCCGGCTGCATACGGGATAGAAAAGAATGCGGTGGTGCAGAGCAGCTTCCGCTACACCCCTTTGACTGGACTGCACTCCTGCACGCCTTTTTGTCAATTTTTAAAAAAATAAATTCACCTAGAACTCTTGACGGCCCTCCCTTGAAGAGTGCTAGAAAGAACAATCGCAGATACTGCTGCATTAAGAGAATAGGACGGCTTAAAAATGTACTGCTTCCCTTCACAGCCGTAGGAGAAAACCCGGCCGGCGGCTGAAGTTGAGCGTTGATGTCCGACGCGGCAGCTCGTCGCTGCCCGTGTAACTAGGTATTGCAAACGTTAAGCACGGTTAGCACAACAGCGGTTAACAGTTTTATCTATGGTTAATAAGCAATTGTAGTCCGCCGGACTTGCACGGGCTATCGTGTTGGCGGTTGATAGAGGCTCCGCCCACATACAGCACATCGGCATGCACACTCTCAAGACTTCGTAATCTTCGTTAGTGTATGTACGAAAGAATCAACTGCATCTTTCCATCGGGTTCGCGAGCGACAAACACATCACAATAATTAATCCGCCGTCACCACTGACTGGTCTGGGCTGACTGCTCCGAAAGCAAGCCCTGTCAAGGTGTATGGCGGTGCCGCCGCCGTTAGCGATCAAGGGCGATCTCGTCATATAGCGCTTGATTTTGCCAGCGCCATTAGCATTAGTACTCATATGCCATGCCTTAACACATGCGATTACTTTTCTCAGCACCTCCATGTGAAAGGAAGGATCGAAAGTAAGCTAGCCGGTTCCGTGAGCGAAACAGCTGGTGCCGCTGTTTACCTCTCGCATCGCGGCGTCCGGTCTATCGAACGGTGCGGAAGCGGGAGCTCTTTTGCAGAAATGACCAACTTTATAACTAGCTTTGCTCGTATATGAATCGTTTTGTGTCATATATAGCTTTGCTCGTATATGAATCGTTTTGTGTCATATAAACAGATCAGAGTCGATATATGAAATTCTGTTGTGCCCTGGGATACAGCAAACGTCTCGGTTTCGGTCCGAGCCGACGGAACGTGGGGAACTTACCGCGCCTCGGTGGAAAAGTACGCGTTTCGACTACTTGGGCGTACCGAGGTCATATTACAGCTTCTCATGACGCATCGACTGAAAAGATCGCTTTTCGGATGATACCTAGAAATCGCCAGCACTGCACACGGAAGGGATACCGCCGCCGTTTTGCCCGTTTCTGAACGTCGGCTTAAGCTCACCCGAGCTTGGCAAGCTCAGCTCCAACGGCCGTTTCATCTGCATGCGCCCCATGTACCACGGGTATAAGTGTCGCTCTTGCGAATTTCTGTTGAACTAACGATGTCTTAACAAAAAAAAAAAAAAAAACGTAGCCGGCAGCATCCGTAAAAGTGAATAATTAAGCGACAGTTTCATGGAAGCGTATGAACTCATCGCTGCTGTCGTACGCATGCTTCCTTTGCTGCGGCAAGCATTTTGCCGAGATTTCGCCGCCATCCACTTCTCTCACACCATAAACATGATTGTGTGTTCGGAAACAGGCCGTCGATGTCTTCTATCTCTTGAAAACTGCGGTAAACCACGACCGCCATCTATTTCACGAGCGCTGTCAACGCGTGCCTCCGTAGATGCCGCCTACTCGATGTTTCGCAGGACTGACACGCTGGCGCTGTCGGCGGCGCCGATCGCTGCGCCACCTGAGCATTGGCGGTTGCCCATAAGCACTGCTGCTGTCTGGTGCCCTCCAGTCACCCCTGAAGAAGGGTCCGAGTGGGACCCGAAACGTCGGGTTTCTTCATGTTTAGCAGTAAATTTTACTTTTAAATGATTATAATTTGGTTGGTGTCCCCCTGTTTTCACCTTTAATTTCGTCCCAACCAGACAGATCTCTGTCAAATGTTCACCTTGAGACTTGTAACATCATGCCGCTGGCGGCGGGTTCATTTCCCGGTGCTTTTTAGGCCACCGATCCATTTGCCCTACCACCGCTCACTACGGCACGGCAAATATTGACCACATTTTGCCTCTGACACAAACTAAATCATCATTGTGCAAAGTTATGTTTGAAATGGGGCATTCATTTCTGCAGTGCAGCGCCTGCTCCCAAAACGCTCGAGTGTTCGGGAGCCGGAATGCAAGGGCATTTCGAAGCTAAGCAGTGGCACCGGCCGCTTCACGGAACCAGCTCGCTTCGTTACCAGCGTTGTTAGTCACGCTCAGGTGTACGAAAAAGCTAATCACTCATGTTAACAGAAGATATGTGGGTACAAATGATCATCGCTGTGGTAACAACAAGCTTCATGCGACGAGCTCGCGCTTGCCTCGAAAGCGTCGTCACTGACGCGTGCGTCTGCCTAGCCAGGCCTACAGGTCGCAGCCCTCAGTGACGGCGGGCTGTTACGGTGCGGTTACGCTAGGGAACCTACAGTTTTATTCACAATGTTACCGTAGAATGAATGAGGGCTATGCGTAATCGTTTGTGTTGTACCTAACGATGAAGGTATAAATTCCTCGTACACGCCCAAGTTCGCGAGTGCCCACGGAGCCAGACTCCGTCATTGCGGAGCCTACGCGTTCATCCCTCGTTCGCTTCGTGTCCTGAAGAATCGTATCCCGCTTGTCCTAGCATGCGGCGCCGCACGTCGGTACACACACCGAACCATAGCACGTGTACAACGTACGCTTGATCGACCGACACGGAGAGGAAGCAGAAAAATACGCCTCTTGGTATGCCATAGTGCTGTGCGTCCGTTTCTCTCTGCGAAGTCCACGATATGTGCATACAACAGTCAAACATCACAGATGGGCCATTAACCGCGTCCTACTAGCGGTGACGTCGCGAGTTGCTCAAAGCTGAGGTGAACATTTTCGCTTACTTTGAAACCATATTAAAATCGCTTCGAGGCGACGTTCGCCACTAATACTCGGTCAAGATTACCATCGTATGCAGGAAGACCAACGAACACAGACATCTCATGTTTGAAATTTTGGTGTCATGGGACCTTTAGAGCTTGTGCATTTCGAATTGACAGGCGCAGGCATTGGAATATGCGCCACTAACGAACTTTGCATTCGCACCTGACTTCCGGGGCTCCTTTGGAAGCAAGTCTTCGTTTAATGAGCAAGAAACGCCAGATTTTGACGGGCGGCACGGCTTCAGAGAATGACTTATTCTTTGCCTTAGGAATTCTGATAAACCATTGTAGCCTCTGTGGTTACAAATTCGTAATCATCAGTAACCTCAAAATTCTGCTAATGAGAAAGTTACTTTCGCGGTCTTAATTAGTAATGTAACGTGCATATTTTTCATGGTTAGTGACGGCCGCTGAACCTCACAAGTTGTCCCTTAAAGGGACCGTCTACCGTCCTTCATCGCTCTCCCGTTTTTTGGCTCAATAGAAAGCGTACCTTTGGAAGTGTCCCAGCGTGCAGTGGTTTCTCAAGATACTGAATAGAAATTATTAAAACACAATTTTTTTATCTACGAAGTCGCTCCTTTCCTAGTGTAGGCATGCCAGCAACACTGGGTACCGCGCATGATGCGTCGTGGTCTCCCTGGAAACCCTGTCGGGCGCGGGAGGCATCTCAACGCGAACCGGCTTCAAGGTCGACATTCCAGAGGCGACGACGAGGAGGAGAGGCGAGGGAAAGTCGGCGCGTGGGGGTGCGTCTCGGACATGCAGCGCCGCATGCATGACAAGCGCAGTACTACGCGCCTCCGCAGGCAGACGAATTCGAAGGCAGCGCCACCTGCGCCACCCCGAAAGCAGCGAAAAAAAAGAACAAATTACTCTTGCACGCTATAACAAGGTGTCTCATAGGGTGAAATACGCTTGTAAGACATACATAGTAGTTTTTCAGCAGAGTATGCATACCTGCGTGGGCTGGTTCTCGTACACTTGGAAAATGACGAACACGCTGTTGGGTGTCGCTAGCGGCGTTTTTTGCACCACTTTCAGAGCGAAATTAAAAACATAATTCCTTTTTTGTGGGGTGAAAGCGTGCTCGTTTCCGTAAATGTGACGCACGATCTGCCCAATTTTACCACAATCTTAAAAAATTTTCTGAGCGGTAGACAGTCCCTTTAAAATTAGTTTTTTTCTGTAGAAATGGCTATCTTCGGGAACTTGTCGCAGGATATATATATATATATATATATATATATATATATATATATATATATATATATATACGAGCTGTTCTTACCGTGCCATTTTCGATGCCTCTGTCACTTTTATATATATATATATATATATATATATATATATATATATATATATATATATATATATATATATATATATATATATATATATATATATATACGAGCTGTTCTTACCGTGCCATTTTCGATGCCTCTGTCACTTTTATAGGGCTTCAACGACGGCTGAGCACGTCTCGAGTAATCAGGTGCCACTCTCCGCGTTCCCGGATTCTTCACCCAGGGATTCCTTATTCTCAAGGCTCACAGGATTTGGGAAGAAGAAGCCTCCAGAAGCTAAACAGTATGAGACATTCACGAAAATCTTATGATTAATAAAATTTTCAGGATAGAGCTATGCACACCTTCTGCAACCGTAGCGCCTACTGCTCTGACAAAAAAGTCAAAGGCAGCGTGGGTCCCATATCACGGCTGAAGGAAGCGGGCCTTAAAGCGGTCCTGAACCCCCCGTGCTTGGTGAAAAAGCATATTTTGCAGCTAGCCTATGCTGGTGATGAACATCTCCCCCAAATGCCGTAGTCATTCGCGAAGCGTAGTATTCACAAGCGGCGTTCAGGCGCCCTCTCAACTCAAAAAGAGGCTTTTCCTCACGCTCCTTGTATGTACTCTGTTTAGTCATAGAGTATACGAACCTGCATCGCTGTTGCTGGCCGACAGCAGACATATACATTAACCCACCCGGCATGCGCCCGGCACGCCCGTGTACGGCCCTTCGCAGCGCGCGTTTTTTAACCGAAAGTGCGCGCGTGCTGTGCGCTCGCTTTTCTTTGCGTTGTGGACGCCTAGGCAGAACTTAGTTGCTGTAATTATGTGAAAATGTATTCGTTAATGTGCAAGCCTCATAGATGCCATTGGAAGGTCTCCTTGAACTACCTCGGCGTGGACACGAACGGTGCGGTGCAAAATTCACCACAAACAAGTATCGTTTCCCAAGGAGCGAAGAAATGCATGCCAGCAGCTGTAAGAAGCGATGAATGATTCCCAAAATTTTATCAATCATTTATCAGTGATTGTAGATGGGTTTATACCCTATGGGACTCCAATGCGCCACCTTCTAGGATTCAAACTCGAAACCATCACTGGAGTCGAACCCAATATCTTTCTTGGATAAGGTGGATTAAGGGACTAAGATACATATGGGTGGATTAGAGCTGATTAAGTCGCATTATGTTGGATTAAGACACACTTAAGTGCATTGGAAGGACGATGGCATGAAGAGCGCATCACGGTAATGAGATCAGGGTGCGTTATCAGGTTAAGGTGCGTTAGGGTAGATTAAGAAGGATTACAGCAGATTAGGGTTGACTAAGGTGGATTAATGTGGATTAACATGGACTTAGCCTTTAACGTTTGACCGAATTAGGCTTAGCTGAATAAGTCAGCTCAATTAGGCTTGGATTAGTCCTAAATTGACCAGACATTGATCAATTATGCTCATATTAGGCATGGCCTAATTAATCTAAACCTAGTCAGAGTGCCTTCTTTCAGTGTACCTAATTAGTCGTAACCTAGTTATGCTTCAGATAATCAGTTCACCTTAATTAAGCTTGTCCTAATTAGTGTATGCTTAGGTACATTAGACATAACTGTAAAAGCTTAACTCAGTCAATTAATTAGTGTTAGCTAGTGTTAGCCTAATTATACATGAGGCAATAGTCACTTCTTAAAGAGACATGACTTCATTAGTCTTAGCCTAGTTAGCTTGAATTGCTCAGTCGTAGCTTAACTAGGTTAGACTTATTTATCTTAATTAAACAATGTAAAATTAGCTTAAGCTTAGGCAGGCTGGACCTAATTATATAACATATATATCTTGGTTTAATTAGTTTTACCATACTGAAGCTTGATTTATCAGTAATAATTTATTTTTATGTCATTAGTTTCAGATTATTAGCCTTTGATTATATTAGTCTTAATTCGGCCTCACTTAGTCTGTCAACCTAATTAAGCTTGAATTAGATAAGCTTAGCATAATTAGTCCTGGCTCACTAGGCTTCACCTAATTAGTCATAATTAGGCTGGACTGAATTACTTATCTGCTTAGGCCTTACGTTACTAGTCTTAGGAAGCTTAAATTGGCTTTAGAATAGGTTGGCATGGTTATGCTAGCATTATATAGTCTAGCGGAGTTTTCTGCGGTTTTCCCAGTTTTATCACTAGCTTAAGCAGCTTGAGTATTTGAACTCTGAGTATTTGAGCTTTCTGCACAAAGGTAACTGCTGTTACATCTGCAACTATATTACAGTCAGCACAAGCCGTTACCGATGCCACAACAGACTGTATAGCTGTGACAGACGAACCTTTCACATTCGTGGAATTAATTGGTGCTCTGGCGTTGGTAAACAAAGCTTCATCCCCTGGACCCGACTCTATCAGCTATGCCGACCTGTCCCATCTGTGTGAAAAGGCGAAGACGCAACTCCTTGACATCTTCAATACCAGCTGGAGGAAGGGCCGACTTGAACCAAGCTGGAAACAGGCCAGAATCATTGCTGTCCTAAAACCTGGAAAGCCTTCTACCGATATCAGCTCTTATCGCCCTATAGCTCTTCTTAGCTGTGTGGGAAAGCTCATGGAAAAGATGGTGCTGATGCGACTGGACTGGTTGCTGGTGAGCGCTGTCGCTTATCCCCCACAGATGTCGGGTTTCAGAAAGGGTCGAGGCAGCATAGACAATGTCATAAGCCTTGCCAACTGCGTTAAAATTAACAAGCTTGCGCACAATATCACTGTTGCCGTTTTCCTGGACATAAAGGGCGCATTTGACAACGTCCTACACGAGCCGATCTTACAGGCCCTAAGGTCTGTAGGAGTCAGTGGCCGCATGTACCACTGGATAATGGACTATCTATCTGACCGCTCGGTGTACATGTCTACAAAAGATGGTGACACAACTCTTCACACAGTTGTTCGAGGAGTTCCGCAAGGCGGAGTATTGAGCCCGACCTTATTTAACATCGCTCTCATCGGCCTGGAGAAGTGTATTCCGGCAACGGTCGAGATTTCGTTGTACGCAAGGCGGAGTATTGAGCCCGACCTTATTTAACATCGCTCTCATCGGCCTGGAGAAGTGTATTCCGGCAACGGTCGAGATTTCCTGTACGCAGACGACATCTGCATATGGTGCTGCGGTCGAAATCGACGTTTTTACGAAACCGCGGACTAATCATGTCACCTGAGAAGTGCGCCGCCATAGCGTTCACTAAACGAGATATGTCGCGCTATAAGTTAAAGGTGGCAGGATCTCACATCCCATACATGCAGAGCCACAAGTTTCTGGGGGTCACATTCGACAGATCCTTGACGTACGTGGTCGCCTCATACAAGAACACTGAAGGCTAAACTGGAATCATACGCAAATATTTTTCGTATGATGTCCAGCAATGCTTGTGGCTGCTCTGTGGCTGCTCTGCTGCGAATGTACACTGCTGTCTGCGAAGGTCTCTTGCGGTACAGCTTCCCTGCGCTACAGGGACTTTCCAAGTCTAGTATCCAGGCGCTCACCAGTATACAAGCTAAAGCGCTGAGGATATGCCTGGGCCTACCTAAAAAGACTTCGATCGTAGGAACCCTTACAGAAAGCCGCCGACTTTCGGTGCCACTACTACTGAAGCAAGAGTTTCTTCGAGCCTGTGTGCGTTTTGCTGCTAGGGTTCACAACCATCCGCTTGCATCAGCCACCACATCCGAAGTACAGACCCTTCTCCCGCTGATGTACGAAAAGCCATCAATTCCGACAAGGCCGCCATGGAAGCTACCCTCTTAGGCCATAGTCACGACTGTACCGGGCATCAAGAGTAAAAGTAACATGCCAGCTCCAGCACTGAAATATTTCGCCCTGGAGCATATTAACGCCAACTACAGATCCTGCCGCCACATTTACACTGATGGCTCTGTTACGGCTACATCATCGGCAATAGGTCTGTGGATCCCGTCGGCAAACATGTCAATTTCTGCCACCTTGGGTCACCGCACATCTGCCACAGCTACTGAGCTGGCTGCGCTGCGGCGAGCGCTTATTTACATCGTAGCTTAGACACCTGATTCCTGGGTAATCTTCTCTGATTCGCGAGCGGCGCTGCAGTCCCTGAAGTCACCACGAGCCCAAGAACAACTAGTTTTGGACATCAAGCGGCTAGGCAATAATGCTCATGAACTTAATCACCGCGTTGTATTCCAGTGGTTACCAGCCCACTGTGGAATACAAGGAAACGTTCGGGCCGACAGTGCTGCCAGAACAGCCCATGGAACTAAAACACCACTAACAGCCATACCCCTTTCAAGAAAAGATGCGGCGACTATGGTGTCGACATTTGCCTGGAATCAGCAGCGACACTTCTGGTGTGATCCAGGACATCAGTATGGACCACCACACGCCATTGACCCAGCCTGCAGCTTCCACGTACCACAAGGTTTAGCCAGGCGAGATGAGGTGTGCATTCACCGATTAAGACTTAATGTAGCATACACGAGAGATTATAAGCACAAAATACAAGTCTGATTCTCCATTGTGCTCCACATGCAACACACGAGAGGACATTGAATACGTCCTGTGCAACTGCCAGCGCTACGAGTCGGATAGAAAGACTCTGAAGGCAGCGCCTCACTTGCCACACGGTTCGACCTTGGAGCTGCGGCATCTCCTAGGCCCGTGGCAAGACAGCGCCTGCGTACTACGTAGCACCAAGGCGCTGATAGCGTTTCTACGGGCAACATGCCTCAATGACACGCTGTAACTGAGTTATAGTGTATATATGTATATATGAGTGTGTGAGTAAGTGTGACCGTATGTACGTGTTGTGTTAGACGTGATCACTGTAAATATTGACGCGAGGTAGATTGGAACGCTGTGCCAACGGCCCCTTGAAGCGAGAACGACGAAGTTCTTGGACGCGCACGTGCTCTCGGACGATCAGCCTTTGCTGAAGCCAGACGCTCGCTGCCAAGCTCGCGCTTACGAACGCTTTTGCCTGGCTCTAGCTTGGACATCTGCCGATTCCTTGCTTGTAGGCAGCTCTTGCATGTACTAGCTTCGTGACATTTTTCTGGTGGAGGTGCGGGGTAGGCGTTAGATGCTAAGATCTCCGCAGCGTACCCCAGACCAGAGCCCGGCGAGTAGTTCGACTGAGCTCACCCCTGTGCACGCACATACCAGTCGTCGTCTCCAGGGGCTCCAGCCACAACACAGTCTTCTACCCGAACGCACCAGGATGACGAGCCAACCACCTCCTGTGACTACGGCAGCATCGCACCTCGTCGTCAATCATACCAGGACGCCGAACCCGTTTCACGGAGATGCTTCTGAAGACGCCGACGATTGGCTCGACCGCTTCGAACGTGTTGCCAACCTCAACGACTGGAACCAAAAGGACAGAAAGTTGAGCGAGTTGGTAACATTCCATAATCAAAAGAAGAGGCGTGCAGGACACGGACACAAGAAGAGCAGTGAACACCACGAACGCCGACTAACAACTGAAGCACAGCACAGAGGCGAAAAAGAAAGAAGACACACAGCTTATCTGCGCATGCTCGGAATGGTAGCGCCACCTGTCATACTGTTACACGTGCCGTTCTACGCGATAGACAACTGCTAAGACATTCTATCTCCTCTCTGTTTAAGATAATCGACGGTTGACTCACGCATGCACTTCCACTAATACTAATATGCCAGGCCTCAACCAATAAACGCGTATCTTCGTTCCTGTGCCTGTACAGGATCTCGGTTTTGTCTAACTCGGGCATGCAGCTACAGACCTGGCAGTGCAAGGATAGATTGGACGGCGTCCCACCTGATAGCGACCTTCTGTGTTCAATTAATCTTTGATTAATACAACGCGCGGTTTGTCCTACATAAAAACGTCCGCAGCTAAAAGGAATCTTATACACCACACCCATGCGACAGTCGGTGAAATTGTTCTTGGCTAAGTGCTTAACCGGACAGATATCTGTTCGCTTCTTACCTTCCATCTGCTCATTTCTTCTATGCACGGCAGCACAAACCCTTCCTAACTTATTGGGAGCCGTAAACACAACATTAACCCCATATTTACTTCCTACTTTCTTAAGCCTGTGCGAAACTGCGTGGATATACGGAATACTCACGACCTTTTTCTTGTTAATGTTACTCTCTGCTACAGCTTTAGTTCCGGTCGAAATTGACTTCTTAAGACGTTCTGCTACGGCTAGCCATAGCCACAGTAGCAGAACGTCTTAAGAAGTCAATTTCGACCGGAACTAAAGCTGTAGCAGAGAGTAACATTAACAAGAAAAAGGTCGTGAGTATTCCGTATATCCACGCAGTTTCGCACAGGCTTAAGAAAGTAGGAAGTAAATATGGGGTTAATGTTGTGTTTACGGCTCCCAATAAGTTAGGAAGGGTTTGTGCTGCCGTGCATAGAAGAAATGAGCAGATGGAAGGTAAGAAGCGAACAGATATCTGTCCGGTTAAGCACTTAGCCAAGAACAATTTCACCGACTGTCGCATGGGTGTGGTGTATAAGATTCCTTTTAGCTGCGGACGTTTTTATGTAGGACAACCGCGCGTTGTATTAATCAAAGATTAATTGAACACAGAAGGTCGCTATCAGGTGGGACGCCGTCCAATCTATCCTTGCACTGCCAGGTCTGTAGCTGCATGCCCGAGTTAGACAAAACCGAGATCCTGTACAGGCACAGGAACGAAGATACGCGTTTATTGGTTGAGGCCTGGCATATTAGTATTAGTGGAAGTGCATGCGTGAGTCAACCGTCGATTATCTTAAACAGAGAGGAGATAGAATGTCTTAGCAGTTGTCTATCGCGTAGAACGGCACGTGTAACAGTATGACAGGTGGCGCTACCATTCCGAGCATGCGCAGATAAGCTGTGTGTCTTCTTTCTTTTTCGCCTCTGTGCTGTGCTTCAGTTGTTAGTCGGCGTTCGTGGTGTTCACTGCTCTTCTTGTGTCCGTGTCCTGCACGCCTCTTCTTTTGATTATGGACTGGAACCAAGAGCGTAAGCTACGCTATGTGTACTTCGCCCTTGAAGATGCCGCGAAAACGTGGTTTGAGAACCACGAGGCGACGCTGACGTCGTGGGATGAATTCCGCAGGCAGTTCCTGAATGCCTTTGCGAGAGTGGACAGAAAGGAAAGTTTTGTTTTTTGTTTTTGTTTTTGTGGGGTTTAACGTCCCAAAACCAGCTCTGATTATGAGAGACGCCGTAGTGGAGGGCTCCGGAAATTTCGACCACCTGGGGTTCTTTAACGTGCACTGACATCGCACAGCACACGGGCCTCAACATTTCGCCTCCATCGAAATGCAGCCGCCGCGGCCGGGATACGATCCCGCGACCCTCGGATCAGCAGCCGAGTACCTTAGCCACTAGACCACCGTGGCGGGGCGACAGAAAGGAAAGAGCAGAGTTGGCAATGGAGGCTAGATTTCAAGGTCCGAACGAAAGAGTGACAGCGTATGTCGAAGACATGTGCCGGCTCTTCAGACGTGCGGACCCTTCGATGACAGAGGGTAAGAAAGTGCGCCACCTAATGCGAGGCGTGAAGCAAAAAATCTTTGCCGGCCTCATTCGAAACCCACCGTCGACACTTGCGGAGTTTCATGATGAAGCCACTACCATGGAGAAGGCCCTTCAGCAGCGGGCTAGACAATTAGACCGCGACGCCTTGATTCCGAGGGAGCTGTCCTCCATTACTATGGGCAACGACATCTGCGCCTTGCGAGAGCTCATCAGGGCTGTTGTCAAGGAGGAACTGCAGAAGATGCAGGCGACCGCTGCTGCCCCTGTAGAGCCACTATCCATTGCGGAAATAGTGCGCGCCGAGGTGAGACAGGCCGTCCACGTTCCTGGACAGTACGAGGGGCCACAGACGCAGAGCCAGCGAGCTGAGCTGAATTACGCCGAAGCCGTGCTCCGTCCGCCACCCATTAACGCGTACGAGGGACCACAGATGCAGGGACAGCGAGTTGAAAGGAATTATACTGAAGCCGTGCGCCGCCCGCCGACCCCTAATGCTTCCAGCATGGTACCCCCAGCACGGCAAATGGAAGTAAGCTTCGGGTCCCGCAGTCCTTCGTTCGTCGCCGAAGCAAGACCTAGGAAGTGCGACGTCTGGCGCACCCCCGACTACAGGCCCCTTTGTTATCACTGTGGCGAAGCCGGACACGTGTACAGAATGTGTCCTTACCGACGTGTGGGGCTCCGTGGGTTCTAGCCGAATGCACCTCGCCCACGGCCTGGTGAGCGACCGCCAGAAATAGAGAATTTCGTCGCGAATCGTCCGAACGTCAATCAGCGGTGGCACGAGCCCCGTTCGTCGTCTCCTGCTCGTTACAGATCGCCGAGCCCAGCCTTCTCCGGCGGCACTCCTAGACGCCGCTCGCCTAGCCCTGCAGGTCGGGAAAACTGAGTTCAGCGACCTCCGGAGGTGAGGCCGCTGACGTTCGCTGTACTCAAGATCCTCCATTGCGACGACAACGACGACAACGACGACAACAGAACGGCACAGATACGCAGACGCAGTCAAATACGGTACGAGAAGTCGTAAAATCGAACATTCCCGTAACTGTCGACGACGAAGAAATAACGGCATTAATCGACACCGGTGCTGACACGTCAGTTATGAGCATGTATCTTGCCACAAAGCTGAAGAAAGTTTCTACCGTGTGGACTGGATCTCAGATTCGCACTGCAGGGGCCACCTCCTAACTCCGGTAGGAAGATGCACTGCACGAGTGTGTGCATTCGCGGCTATACATACCTCGGAGATTTCGTTATCCTGCCAGGTTGTTCAAGGGACCTCATTCTCGGAATGGACTTTCTGCAGGCTAATGGAGCCGTGATTAATTTGCAAAAGTCTCGGGTAACGTTTTCGACTGCACACGCCTTAGCAAGGAACACCTGTGACGAAACTCATGTCAACGCCTTGAGGATTGTCGACGACAACGTCACGGTGCCACCAAGAAGCAGCGTATTGGCCCTTGTAACATGCGACGCATCCGACAACCATGAGGGTATTGCCGAGGCAAATATCCCACTGCTGCTCGAAAGATACATCTGCATCGCGCGAGGTCTCGTCCGGTTACAGAATAAGTGCTCGCATGTTTTGCTGACAAACTTTGGCAATGAGTATCAGCACGTCCCGCAAGGCACTGCTGTCGCATTCCTCAACGACATTGCTGAGTTCTCCGACGTTGGCACGTTACAAGTTGCTTCACCTGATGCATCAAGTCATGTCAGCTTGAATGCTCGCGTTCACATTAATGCTGAATTAACCGAGCTACAAAAGACTGAGCTGCTGGGCCTCGTGAAAGAATTCGCTGGCTGTTTCTCGACAGCTTCTAAAGTTCAGCGTACCTCCGTTGCACAACACCGGATTGTTACAGAGGAGTCGGCACGACCTGTCCGTCAGCATCCGTACCGTGTGTCACCTATGGAACGGGAGGCGATTAAGCGCCAAGTAGAAGAAATGCTAAATGATGACGTCATCCAGCCGTCGACAAGTCCCTGGGCGTCGCCAGTAGTGCTAGTAAAGAGAAAGACAACACACTCCGTTTCTGCGTCGACTACAGGCGGCTTAACAAAGTTACGAAACGCGACGTCTACCCCCTGCCACGCATTGATGACGCTCTGGACCGTCTACGCCACGCCCAGTTCTTCACTTCATTAGACCTAAAGTCCGGGTATTGGCAAATTGAAGTCGATGAGCGCGACCGTGAAAAAACCGCCTTCGTAACTCCTGACGGGCTATACGAATTTAAAGTCCTCCCTTTCGGCCTCTGTTCTGCTCCTGCTACGTTTCAGCGCATGATGGACACTGGGCTCAAGTGGCAGACATTCCTGGTATACTTAGACGACGTTGTTGTGTTTTCCAGCACGTTCGATGATCATCTCGTCCGACTAAGAAGTGTGCTGACTGCAATAAGCAAGGCAAATCTGACCATCAAGCCCGAAAAATGCTACTTTGGCTTCCGGGAACTCAAGTTTCTAGGTCACGTAGTCAGCTCCCAGGGCGTCCGACAGGACCCAGAGAAGTTGACTGCCGTTGCAGAGTTCCCTCGTCCTAAGGACAAGAAGGCTGTTCAACGGTTCCTAGGACTCTGCGCATACTACCGTCGTTTTGTTGAAGGCTTCTCAAGAATTGCAGAGCCTCTCACAAGACTAACGCGACAAGACGTCCCCTTTGTGTGGGCGGATGACCAAGAACAGGCCTTTACAGAACTGCGCAAACGACTTCAATCAGCACCAGTGCTGGCACATTTCGACGACGCCGCGGAAACTGAAATTCATACCGATGCAAGCAACGTGGGACTAGGAGCCATTCTGGTGCAATGGCAAGACGGCGGAGAACGTGTAATTGCTTATGCGAGCCGCAGTCTCACGAAGGCAGAAGTTAACTATTCGACAACCGAAAAAGAATGTTTAGCAGTCGTCTGGGCCATCAGCAAGTTTCGACCTTACTTATACGGCCGGCCATTCCGAGCGGTCAGTGACCACCACTCGCTCTGCTGGCTTGCCAATCTCCGAGATCCGTCGGGCCGCCTCGCTCGTTGGAGCCTCCGCCTTCAGGAGTACGATATAACTGTCGTCTACCGGTCCGGCCATAAGCATAGCGACGCTGACTGCCTGTCACGTGCTCCCATTCCTTTGACGTCATCAGACCTGGAGCAAGATTTGCCGTTTCTGGGGTCGTCGACGCGACAGCATGGCTAACCATCAACGCGCAGACTCTGAGCTGCTTCCACTTATTCGGTATCTTGAGGGAGCTGACGTTGTTGTCCCGCGCCCGCTTTCACGGTGTTTGACGTCATTCTGTTTGCGGAACGATGTACTGTACAAGAAGAATTGCGAAAACAGCCAGGAGACGTTCCTCCTCGTCGTTCCGGCAGCGCTACGCGAGGAAGTTTTCCGGGCTTGCCACGACGACCCATGTGCCGGTCACTTAGGCTTCGCGAGGACTCTAGCACGCATACGCCAGCGATACTATTGGCCACAGCTTTTTTCATCTGTTCAGCGGTATGTGAAAACGTGCCGTGACTGTCAGAGACGTAAAGCCCCACCCGTCAAGCCTGCCGGCCTGCTTCAGCCTTTGGATCCGCCCCCGACGCCGTTCCAGCAAGTTGGAATGGATCTTCTTGGTCCGTTCCCTATCTCATCCTGTAAAAACAAATGGATAGTCGTGGCAACCGACTATTTAACCCGATATGCGGAGACCAAAGCTGTGCCCCGAGGAACTGCAGATGAAGTTGCCAGCTTCTTCGTCCAGAACATCGTGCTGCGTCACGGCGCACCCACTGTACTCATTACTGACCGTGGTGCAGCGTTTACAGCGGAGCTATTGAAAGAAGTCGTTACGCTCACGCACACCAACCACCGAAGGACCACAGCCTATCATCCCAAACTAATGGCTTGACAGAGCGCTTAAACAGAACATTGGCCGACATGCTATCCATGTATGTCGATCTGGAGCACAAAACGTGGGATGAAATTCTGCCATACGTGACGTTTGCTTATAATACCGCTGTGCAAGAGACAACGGAGTTCACACCATTCGAGCTCGTTTATGGCCGTCGCGTTACAACACCCTTAGACGCGATGCTCCCAGTCGACTACGGAGCCACGACAAATGAGACCACTGAAGATTTCATCGAGAAGGCCGAGGCAGCTCGCCAGCTTGCTCGGAACCGCATCCGTACCCAGCAGATTACCGACGCCTGCCGTTACAACCTGCGTCGCCGGAACGTCCAGTACTCGCCAGGCGACCGCGTGTGGGTGTGGACGCCTATCCGGCACCGTGGGCTCTCCGAGAAACTGTTGCGCCGCTACTTCGGTCCTTACGAAGTTGTACGCCGCCTCAGTGATGTGAATTACGAGGTGGTCCCTCAAAGCTCTGACCCTGGTTCGAGCCGGCGTCGCCCTCGTGCTGAAGTCGTCCACGTTGTACGGATGAAGCCGTACCACGCCCGCGAGACATAAGCAACCCTCAAAGACGCTTCTGGACTGTGTACATCTATGTGTTTCTTGTTGTTCTTTTGTGTGTTATCAGCGTCGACCATATTGCTGTACCGTTACACTTGCAGCGACCGGGACGGTCGCTTTTAAGGGGGGAGAAATGACGCGAGGTAGATTGGAACGCTGTGCCAACGGCCCCTTGAAGCGAGAACGACGAAGTTCTTGGACGCGCACGTGCTCTCGGACGATCAGCCTTTGCTGAAGCCAGACGCTCGCTGCCAAGCTCGCGCTTACGAACGCTTTTGCCTGGCTCTAGCTTGGACATCTGCCGATTCCTTGCTTGTAGGCAGCTCTTGCATGTACTAGCTTCGTGACAATATCATAATCACCGCTAAGTACCTGGAGTAGCAAGCCAGGCCATTAACCAGGCTAACATCTCCGGATTCATCAATAAAGTGTTCTCTCTCTCTCTCTCTGAACTAGTGCATATTACGGTGTATTCACACCTTAAATTAATCCATCCGCCTGAGCGCATATTATTCCACATTAATCCGTCGACACCTATAGGTTAAATCCTGAAAGTTTTCATTCCGAGTCTATAGCAGTCGCGCGTTCGAGCTCGACAGCATGATTCACCCATTTACAAACACTAATGACCTATTAACCAACTTTTGGTTAGGCAGAACAAGGTGGATTAGCGTTGGTAGTTGCGCAGTTTATCCTGATGTTTTCGTATGTGCAACATCGAAGCCAAGCAGCGCACTGACAAAGTGCGCAGCTCTGAGCGATAATGTGCGTGACGAACAGAAACACACCCTCGGAGGCTCGAAAAAAAATGCAGTGATCGCGAGGGAACACGCGGCCGAGCCTAGGTGCGAAGTCAGCAGGCGGCCGCAAGTCTACTAACATCCTCCGCCTATTGCGCGCTTTCAATCAGCCACTCTGATAGGACGTTGAAGCCTGGTGACGTAATGCGTTGGGCGGGGCACCTCCTTCGACACCGCCCACAAGAGCTCTATGGGCTCTACCAACACCAACTAGCTAGGCGGTGTTGGCTCTGCCCCGCAAAGTCGAGACAGAACTGGAAAGGGAGGTTTCACGGTCGCGATATCTTCGCTCCCAACAAGTCTTTATGAAAAATTTTTGCGGCTGTGAATTTCTGAGAGGCTTCCAATACGCACCCAGTCATTTTCAAAACCAAGCTCTAGGGATGGTTCAGGGCCTCTTTAAAGGGGAATATCAATGCAACGCTTGTGGCTTCGCAGAAGAGATCATGTATTTTCAAGTGTGAGCATTCCTTCAGCTTTTTTATTGTGATAGCAGTTGTATGCACACTTGATCAGGGTGCATAGAGAAAGGTTGAGGCGACGCACTATGCGCATATTTCCGCGCAGCCGTATCATCCACCCAGTGGATCCCGTCTACACGCAAGAATGCATGTCCGATAAATCGTATTGCTGCCCGCTGTGCTACCCAGTGTCACTGGAGGTGGGCATCACCGACGGTGGCTACAGAAGCAGGCTGCCCAGATTGGAAACGGTTCTTCTTGCCTTTAGCTGCCCAGGCGAGCGCAGCCTCGGTACCTTCGTCTGCTGCAATCGTTAACTGAATAAAACAGTTGTTACGTTTTTATGTGGGATTCGTCCTTCAGTAGATTCGACACCCCACATTTGGTGACCGGAAACCGAACGCATCGCACTGCCATGGCCGAACAAGAAGCCCTTTCCGCTCTTCGTCAAGCGCAACAAGTGCAACAGCAACCGCAGGCCCAGCAACAAGTGATCCACAGGCAAGAGCAACAACTTCAGGAACCGCAGCAGCACATCCGAAACGATTGCGCACAACCCAGCTCGGGCAACGCTCCCCAACGCTCCACTCCAGCAGTCGCTGTCAACGCAGACGCTGCTAATAGTGCGGCCGTCGCCGACTCTGATATATGTCGCGTTGCCGTAAACCTTCCACCGTTTTGGTTATACTCACCAGAAGTGTGCTTCGCGCAAGTCGAAGCGCAGTTTTCCCTGGCATGTATCACACAGGATCGGGCGCGCTACGACTACGTCGTCGCCCATCTGGACTCTCGGTAAGCGACTGAACTTCGTGATATACTCGCAAGTCCTCCTGCTGACATCTGCTACGTGCACCTCAGGACGGAACTGATCTGAAGGCGTTGTATTTCAGAAGACCAGAAGGTGTTCCAACTACTCCACGAAAAGCTCGTGACCGCAAGCTTCGCAGTTCCTGTTCCGTATGCGTACCCTCGCGGGCAACACGCGGTTCGACGACTCCCTCCTCTGAACCACCTGGCTTCAGCGCCTACCGTCACACGTACAGGCCATCCTCAAGGTTGGTTCATATCTACCGCTGGAGCAGCTCGGCGAGATCGGGGACCGAGTCCCCGAAGTCGCTGTACCATCGCCACCACTCAATGTCCACGGCTTTATTGCACCACAGCCCATCCTCGAGTTGGCATGTCGAATCAACATCACCCATCAGCTGGCTCGACTCAAAGGCCCCTGCACGACGAACGACCTTGCAGGTCGTTTGAGCTTAGTGCCACGAACTACTCGAGCATTAAGACCTACGGCTCACTCCGCCTTAACATCAACCTGAAAAACCTACACCGCGGATTCCCATGGAACTTCGTCATCGCCGACGTCGCAACACCCACAGTCACGTCCACGCAACCACTCCAAAAGCCGCGACGGCAACACCGACTCATCGCACCGCAACGATAACGGCTGCTGCTACTACCATGTTGAAAATACCTGCTACTACCATGGTGACAAGGCTCATAAATGTCAAGCATTCTGTTGGACATCAGGGAAACTTCAACGACAGTCCGTAAAGACGGCCGCGAGCTGCCAACATGGAGGCCGTTGCATTTTCGTCACCGGCCAAGTTGCTAAGCGATGGTTCCTCACAGACTGTGGTTCCTACATCTGTACTTGCTGCTATCCTTCCTGCACGACAAACGACCTTGCAGGTCGTTTGAGCTTAGTGCCACGAACTATTCGAGCATTAAGACCTATGGCTCGCTCCGCCTTAACATCAACCTGAAAAACCTACACCGCGAATTCCCATGGAATTCGTCATCGCCGACGTCGCAGAGCCCATTGTCTGGCCCGACTTCTTGGCGTACCACAACCACCTACCAGACTGCCGACGTGACCGACTTATTGACGCCACAACAGGTATATACCCACCGAGCCAGCGTACAAGCATCCAACAGCCCAGCATCAAGGTACTGGCCAGTGAAGATAGGTCACCACACGACGCGCTCCTCGGAGACCTGACTCGACCTAGCGGACGTCCACGAGAGGCGCACTACACAACCGTCCACTACATCTACACTACTCCCGGCCCCCTGGTCTCCTCTCGCACCCGTCGCCTCACTCCGGACCGCCTGCGAATCGTGCAAGCCTAGTCTGAAGCCATGCTGTGTGAAGAACTTGCCCGCCACTCACAGGGACATTTCGCCTCACCGGTTCATGTGGTGCCAAAGAAGGCCGATGGCTGGCAACCCTGTCGAGGTTACCGCGCCCTCAACGCCCGCACCATCACCGGCAGGTACCCAGTCCGTCACATGCAGGATTTTGCCCACCACTTACACGGCAATACCACCTTCTCGGTTGTCGACATCGTAAAGGCGTACACGCAAATTCTTGTCAACCCTGACGACGACCCAAGACAGCAATCATCACGCCCTTTGGCTGATTTGAACTCCCTTTCATATGTTCAGGCCTCCGAAATGCAGGACAAACCTTCCATCACTTTATTGACGACGTCGTTGGCGGCCTACACTTCTGTTTCGTGTACCTGGACGACATTATGCTTTTTTTCCCAACGTAGAGGACCGCCGCCAGCACCTTCGCCAACTTTTCCAGTGCCTAAACGACCACGACTCATCAACGTACACAAGAGCACGTTCGGCACTCCCGTCGCCACCTTACTTGGCCATGTAGTCTCCTCAGAAGGGACTAGACCCGTGTCTGGCCGCACTCTGGCGCTTCAAAACTGCGTTCAACCCACCGCAGCAAAAGACATTCGAAGTTTCGTTGGCACGCTCAACTTTTGCAGGCGCGTCGTGCCTAAAGCAGCCACATATCAGGCTCACCTCCGCGATGCGGTGGCTAGCCTATGAGGCCACCAGTCTGCCACTTTGACACCACCTTTAATACAAGCTTTCA
Source organism: Hyalomma asiaticum (assembly GCA_013339685.2). Classification (NCBI taxonomy): domain Eukaryota; kingdom Metazoa; phylum Arthropoda; class Arachnida; order Ixodida; family Ixodidae; genus Hyalomma; species Hyalomma asiaticum. Next base: position 136,378,318 of record CM023484.1, on the reverse strand, counting down.
AAGACTTCAAAACAGCCCGCTGCTACGCCACTCTGTTCTCTCATCCCAAGCCAGAGACCCCTTGGGGCTCTTCACCGACGTTTCTAGTACCGGCTTCGGAGCCGCTCTCATGCAGTACGTGGACAAAAGCTGGTGTCCCTTTGGCGTTCTTTTGAAGAAGCTTTCCAGCCCAAAGCACCCCCAGTTGTCTGGCAGGTTCGTCGACGCAACTTCGTTTTCTGCGGAGAGTACCTGGCCAGCCTACTATACAGAGCTTTTTCCCATCTACGAAGTGGTCCAGCACTGTCGCCACATCCTCGAGGCACAGCCCTGCACCATCTACGCCAACCACGAACTTACCACGCCGTCTCCCAACGCCGCGAAACAGTTCTACCGGTCCAGAAGAACCAACTGTCCTTTATCGCACACTTCACCACAGGCATCCAACACGTCAGCGCGAAAGACAACGTGGTCGCCGACGCGCTCTCACACGTCTCCGCTGTCGAACTACCACCCGTGACGACTGAGGCCCTCGCTGAAGCTCAGAGGACGGACGCCAAACGCCATCAGCTCGTCGAAAATGGCCATTCTTTTTTATTTCAACCAGTTGCATTCCCTGGATCGGCGGACGCCCTGTACTGCGACATATCCACGTGACGGGTGAGACCATATGTGCCTTCGCTGCACCGCCGCAGCCTCTTCAACCAGTTACAGAACCTCAGCCACCCCGGCATTTACGCTCCTACGCGCCTTGTGACTGACCGTCACGTTTGGCCCTTAATGGAACGTGACTGACGCACCTGGGCGCCCTCGTGCAACCACTGCCAATGCGCCAAGGTCACTCGGCATGCTATTTCACCGCTCGGGGCATTTCTCTTGCCGTCAGAATGTTTTAAACACGCCCCCGTCGACATTACTAGTCCCCTTCTACCAGCCGGACCTTACCGCTACTGCCTCACTGCCATTTATCGTTACACCCGATGGCCGGTGGTACGGCCCCTCGAAAGGATTACGGCAGAAGTCGCTTCGACCTTCTTCTCCGGCTGGATTTTGCGCTTCGGCGCCCCTCGTCTCGCCACAATCGATGAAGGGGGGGCAATTTAAATCTCAACTCCTCAAGCTTCTCGGGCTCTCCACAGGGCTCAAGCGCTTACAAACCACCATGCAGCTAGCACCTTGCGCCGGCGGGATGATCGGGCGCTTCATCGACAGCTCAAGGCAGCCATCATGTGCCACCCTAACTCATCCTGGCTCGAGGCTCTCCCAGCCATCGCTTTCGGTCTGCGCGCCACCTTCAAACCAGTCATTCAGGCCACTCATGCATAACTTGTCTACGGGAAAGCGCCCCGCCTACCCGGGGAATTTCTTTACGATTCAACTCCGGACATCATCAGCTCCGACACTACAGACTTCGCCGCCCGGCTCCGTCGCACGATGAGTGCCATGCGCCCATCGCCAGTGGCACATCACACCAAGCCGACGCCGTTCGTGTTCAAATGCTTGGCGACACGCTCGCATGCCTTCCTCCGCGACGACAAAAGCTTCATTGTCTGCGTGAACGGGAAAGACGTCCGACTCTCTATTGACCGGCTGAGGCCAGCATGCATTGCTTCCGAAGAACCAGGAAACACCAGAACAACCACAAGCCTTCATCCACAACATCGGACATCGCAGCCTGCCCCAGCCACTACTCGCTATGGACGTCGGGTACGCGTCACGGATTTTTACGAGCCCTGAGGGTCCTCCACTGCGCAGAGGGGGGCGGGGGTACTGTGGCGATGTATTGCGCATATTACTGCGCAGTCGTATCATGCACCCCACCGGAACCCGGCTCTACGCAGCAATGCGTGTCCGATAAATCGCAGTGCTACCGCAGCGTCACCGGAAGTGGGCGTCACCGATTGGAAACTGTTCTTGCCTTTCGCTATCCAGGCGAGCGCAGCCTAGGTACGCTCATGTGCTGCAATGGCTAACTGAATAAACCTGTTGTTGCGTTTTTATGTGGGATTCGTCCTTCTGTAGACTGGGCACCCCAGTAGGTGTATAAAAAACGAGGCAGAAACAGATTGATTAGAGCTATGATAGCTGGCAGCAAAATATTCTAAAAAGCTAATGATGAGCTTTTAGCTACTACTTATTAAAATAAAGCGCTAACATTCTATTTTCCCAAACATTTACCAGATTTCATCCGCTACGTATCCGACAAAAATTGTCTTTGAAATTTATTCATGACCTGATCATTGCCCTTCAGCACATTTCTCTATATTGAAGCACCATTGAGAAATAATAATTGTCTATTCGACCTTGGCACACGTTCCTTGCACTCGTGAGGACTCTGCCAGCCATACCGGAGGACCACGCCCCTGCTGAAGCTGACCATCCATCGTCCGTGTTTCATTCTGGCGTGGAGCAACCGCTCGTGCAGCCACAACCGGTGCAGGTCTTCCAGGCCATGGGTGGTGAGTTGCCTGCCTCCAAAATTTTACGTGCATTATGTTCCAACGTTTTGTAGTCAGTTTTATAGTACTGCTTCGCAACATCTTTTGAACATAGGCAGAAGACGTTGTCAATCAGTCCAGGGTGCTCGTGAGAACATGTGAGACAAGTATTAATGCCCTGCTCGCACAAGGCAATTCTCAAGTCGGTATCAAATGCAGTAGGAAATCACCTGCTCTTCTTTCAGCAAATTACGTCACTGTGGCGCCGAATATGCAACTCGTATTTTTTAATTCTCTGAACATAGATACATACTTTACCCATATTTGTTGAACTCAAAACAAAAACTAACGCGTTAACTGGGCATGTTCTCGTAGTCACTACATCAACCAGTTCTAATCCTGCCTCAAGCGACGTCGTCGCTGCCCACCGTGACGTCATTTGTTGAAACAGGAGGTGGTTTCCCACTGTATTTAAATAAAACTGACGATTACCTTGTCCGTGCAATGCTAGAATAGTTGGCCTACATCTAAGGAGCCTCAATGACTTGTCGCCACCGTCCCCTGATAATGCTTGAAAAGTGTTGCAGGGCTGCTTTAAGGTGGGCACATATCGTGCATTAAAAGAAAGCATGGCAAAATAAACATTGTGAAGCAGTGGCAATAACGCCGTTTTATTAAGCCTTGAGGCCTACGGAGAATGGCTGACCCCAAGGCACAGATCTCACTCTAGATGACAACCCACCACAGATAAAGATGAGAGACCTAGGTGATGATGAGTATGTACACATGAAGTAGAAGGTGCGTAATGATTGCCCACACTGATTCCCCGCGCACGAGAGCGGCCACCCTGGCCGCAGCTTAAGGGGACGGAGAGCGCCGGGTGAAAGGCTTCATACGAGAAACGTGGACCACTTCGGTAGCACGGTAGCGGCGGTCAGTTGGAACGGCAACAGGTGCCACGCGGTAGTTGACGGGAGATGTCTGCGCCAAGACGGTGTAGGGACCGATGAACCGAAACTGAAATTAGTCACATAAGCCAGAGGTGCGAACTGGTGTCCAGAGTAGCGCTTCATCGCCAGGGCTAAAGAACACGACGCCGCGATTTTCGTCATTGTGACCCGTACGGTCACGTTGCCTAGCTTCAGTGTTCATGCGGGCGAGCTGGCGAGAACGCAGGACACGGGACACGTAATCTTCACAGGTCGATGAAGGTTCTTTGATAGGTGCCGCGAAGAAAGAAACATCAAGTGAGTAAGAAGGCTAGCGGCCATAGACGAGGTAGAAGGGCGAGTACCCGGTTGTGCGTTGTACAGCAGTATTATACGCAAAAGTTACAAATGGCAAACTTGTGTCCCAATTCTTGTGGTCTGGCTGAATGTACATAGCGATCATGTCGGAGAGTGTGCGGTAAAATCGCTCGGTTAGGCCGTTGGTCGGCGGGTGATAGCTGGAGGTTGTCTTGTGGATGGTTCCGGAGGCTCTGAGAACTTCGTCGACTAGTTGTGAGAGGAATGCTTTTCCGCGGTCGCGCAGGATGACGCGAGGAGCACAGTGACGGAGTATTAAAGATTGAAGTATGAATTCAGCGACTTCAGAAGCGGACGCTGAACGCACACAAGCAGTCTCGGCGTAGCGTGTCAAATGGTCCACGGCTGTCACGATCCGCCGGCTATCGCTCGCAGTCGGAGGAAGGGCACCGTAGAGGTCAACGCCGACCACTTCGAACGGTTCGGGCAGACACGGAACCGGTTGCAGCTGTCCGCTTGGTGGTGTTATAGGGAGATTTCGACGCTGACAACGGGCGCAAGAAGCGACATAGCTCGCTACACTGGCAGACAGGCCTGGCCAGTAGAAGCGAGCTTTGATGCGGTCATAGGTTTTATGAAAACCAAGATGATCAGAAGTCGTATGGTCGTGAGAAGCCTGAAGGACTTGATGCCGAAGAGAGCGAGGCAGGCCAGGAACCCAGCGTCGGCCGTCAGGGTGGTATACATGGCGGTACAGGACGTGGTCTGCGATCTTAAGCTGTCCCAGCTGACGACGAAGGCGAGCGTTAGGTGGGCGCGAAGTTCCTTGAAGGCGGGCTATGATGCGCTGACAACAAGGGTCTGCAAGCTGATGAGGCTGGAATGATGTGTTGTCATGCAGCGGTACCAGGCCCACAGCAGCTAACGACGTAGTGTACGAGGAGGGATTTTGCGAGAGCTTGTAACCTAAGGTGGTTGAAGGCTGATGTGACCGTGCAAATGAGAGGCGGCCTCCAGGCTCCGGTGACGAGGGACATCAGAGAAGCTTTTATTCTACGTCAGAGGGCCCAGACGCACCACCACCCGTGGGCCAGAAGTCGGAAAACCCAACAACGCCGAGCACTCCCGACACCCTCCTTTTTATAGCTTGTCGGGAACGCGCCGCCTGTCCCGCGTCCGTCGCTGGACGCAGACTGCGTCCGACAGCAACGCGATGAGCGCTCCAAGCAACGCACAGGAGAGCGTTCGCGCCCATGAGGAACGCCGACCGCGCAAGACCGGGACGCCGCCGTGCGTCCCTTGCCGGTTATAACAGCCCGTCCGCCGCCCGAAGAGGTCACGAAAGGGCTGCAGTGGCGCTACTCCCTGAAGTGGCCGTTGTGCGCTCCCGTAGGCGTCACACTGATGATCCACCACACCACATATAAGCACGCACATCACACCACAGAGAAGCACGCACATCCCGTCTTACGGTGGCACACCTTGGCTTACGACGATTCCGCACAACACCACCCACTCGGTCTCACGGGAGCATCCACAACTGCAAGTCTCGCTCGCCGCTACCCATCGGTCCCTTGGTTGAAGGTGGCACGAAGCTCTGCACAGACCGCAGTGTCTAGTTCGTGAAGTTCCTCTTGCCATAATGTAGACAGTGTAGGCCTAGCTGTGCTCCTCTCCTGCCTGACTTTAGCGGGGAAGTGTGCTCTCATACCGGACACCCACACTGAGAACACCCAGCTCTCCCGAGATTCACCAGGTGCATTTACTGCAAGGCTCCTTACTTAAAGACAAAAGTCTGCACTATGGTGATGGCCAAGCAAACTCTAAGCAAAACAATAATAAAAACCTACGCACACACACACAAAGTTAAATAGCTGCACTTCAGCCCGCCATAAGACTAAAAGATATTTCACTTTACTGCATTTCCCTTAGCTGGTATCTTTGGAAATCCTCTGCTGAAGCCATCGGCGTTAGCGTTCTCTTCCGTTGCGGTATTTGATCTCAAATCTATGCTCCTGTAACACTAAACTCCACCGCAACAGCCTTCCATTTCTCGACGACATGCTGCGAGCCATGTCAAGGGACAATGGTCTGTCTGGACCACGATGTGGGATCCATTCAGGTAGCATTGTAGTTTCTGTATTGCCCAAACGAGGCGCGCACACTCTTTTTCGGATGCACTGTAGGCCTGCTCATGAATTTTGAGTTTTCTGCTCACAAATTCCACGGGGTGTTCGTTTCCATCAGCATCGTTTTGACTAAGCACGTCTCCCGTTCCCCTATCGCTAGCATCACACTGCAGTACAAACGGGCGATCAAAATCAGGCGCCTTCAACACAGGCCGACCGGCATGGACTTCGCTCAGTTGAATAGCCTCGGGAAACTTTATGGCCAGAAAGACCATTGTCAAAAGGTACTTATAGCCTGATTTAATCACGGGGAGAGGCCCTACTACATCTACGGGAAGTTTGAAAGGCTCTGTGATTAGCGGCACCAACTCTATGGGTGCTTTCCGCATTAGAGTATCCTCGTCGACATTGAGGAGATCAAGTGAACTTTCAGAATGTGGTAGCACGATACGGGGAAATGCCGGTTCCACTACGTCGCATGCAGGCTCTTTTGCTGATAACGGTATAGGAGCGTCTGTAGCGCTACTATCGCCCAGTGTCACTGGTGCTACATACCTATTTCCGTCCTCACCCGCACTAGTGGATGCTTGCTCACAGGGATCCACGGCTCGTGGCTGCTCGCCTTCGCCAGCCCTCTCAGCGGCGAGCTCGCGTGCCTTGGACCGGGTAATGGCCTGTACTACGAATTCCCCGAAGCTGAGACCTCTCTTTTTCAGAAGCATATCAGACTTGTTCGAAAAAAGGTACGGGTACTGTTTCGGTAGATTGGGAGATACTGCCGCCTCAGTCTCCAGTACTCCAAACGGACCCTCAATCGTGACCTTCGCGATAGGCAGGCAAATGCTGTTCTTCTGTGCTACCTGCCTTATCCACGCACACTCACCCGTGAAATGTGTAGCTTCCACGTAATCAGGATGAACAATGGCCATTGTCGCCCCAGAGTCACGAAGGACCTTGCAATCTTTGCCGTTTACGACTAAGTCTCGAAGGTACGGTCTCTGGTCTATCCTGAATCCATAGCCGCATTTCCTCATCTATGGACCCATAGAACTGTTCAAGGCAGATCAAATCCACGACCTTGTCTCGATCCTCGTAGACGCCCTCTCCCTTCAGCCACTCTACCAAGTCGGCCTTCATGTTGAACGCGAAGTCCTGAAATGTTTCGCTCGTAGTCTTTTGAGCGTCCCTAAACCGGCGGCGAAACGCTTCTGCAGAAAGCCTGAATTTCTTTAGGAGCGCCGCTTTGATCTTGTTGTAATCATCTGCGTCTGTTTCTGGCAAACGCGCAAGAGTGTCCGCTGCCTCGCAGGGCAACACCGTTAGGAGCTTTTGAGGCCACGTGGCACGATCAAATCCTACCCTCGCGCAAGTTCGTTCGAAATTTACGAGGAACAATGCAATGTCCTCACTCATCTTGTAAGGCTGCAAGAGGTCCCTCTTGCTCAGTCGTGCGTCTGCCTGAATGTCTCCATTTTCTTCTCTCACACTACTAGCGCATTTCGCCTCGACAATCTGAAGCTGAAGCCGCAAGCGCTCAATCTCCCTTATTTGGATTTCCGCTTCTTCTTTACGCCTGACAGTCTCTCTCTCTTTGTCTTCGCTTTCCCTTTTCATCCTTTCCTGAATAAGCGCCCAGCACTCGGACAGCTCCTCCTCATCGGCGCCGGAATCCTCAAGGGCATGTATTAAAATAGGCTTCCTACGTAACGTCGCTACCTCGATCCCCATCTCCTCGCACAGCATCACTAAATCCGGTTTCCTCAGTTTGCTCAAATCCATGGCCACCCTGTGCAGACTTCCGTAGCTCAAGCTGCCGTGAATGTACCCTAATAAACATCAACCTTCACAAAGCAGCAACCAATCTACCCCTTTGGATAAACGTTACCACCTATCCAAAACACCTGGTAGAACCCCTACGGAAAGCGAGCACTCACCAGCGCCGGTAACCGGAAAGAGCAGAACTATCCCGCCGCTGCCAACCAGTTGATGTGACCGTGCAAATGAGAGGCGGCCTCCAGGCTCCGGTGACATCAGAGAAGCTTTTATTCTACATCAGAGGGCCCAGACGCACCACCACCCGTGGGCCAGAAGTCGGAAAACCCAACAACGCCGAGCACTCCCGACACCCTCCTTTTTATAGCTTGTCGGGAACGCGCCACCTGTCCCGCGTCCGTCGCTGGACGCAGACTGCGTCCGACAGCAACGCAATGAGCGCTCCAAGCAACGCACAGGAGAGCGTTCGCGCCCATGAGGAACGCCGACCGCGCAAGACCGGGACGCCGCCGTGCGTCCCTTGCCGGTTATAACAAGGCCCACTGCCCTGTGACGCAGGAAGCGGACACCAAGAAAGTGCGTCTGCATCCTAGTGTTTTCTACCGCTCTTGTAGGTGATGGTAAAGTCATACTCTTGGAGATGTAGAATCCACTGACCAAGGCGCCCGCATAGGTTCTTGAACTTCGAAAGCCAGCCTAAGGCGTGATGGTCCGTCACGATAGTGAAATGTCGGCCGTGAAGGTGAGGTCGGAATTTCTGCACGGACCAAACGACGGCTAGACATTCTTGTTGAGTGATGGTGTAGTTCCTCACGGCGCTTGTCAGAACGCGGCTTACGTAAGCAACGACCCGTTCTCCGGAAGACTCGTCTCGCTGCAGGAGAATGCCACCAATGTCGTGACCACTGGCGTCCGTATGCAGGAGAGTAGGTGCGGTTTCGTCAAAATGGCGAAGTACGGGCTTCCGAGGTTAGAGCGCACTTCAGGTAGTCGAAAGCTGATTCGCATTGGGGAGACCACACAAAGGGAATATGAGATCGGAGTAGTTTGTGCAAAGAAGAAGGTATGGCGGCGAAGTCCCGTATGAATTGGCAAAGATAGGAAGCGAGGCCTAAGAAACTGCGCATATCTTTAGTCTTCTCTGGACGAGAAAAGTGCAGAACTGCGGTAACCTTGTCAGGATCAGGGCGAATTCCATCCTTACCTGACAATGTGCCCTAACACCTTGATTGTCTTGCTTGTGAATTGGCACTTCTTGGTGTTTAGCTGAAGTCCAGCGTTGGCAAGGCGCATGGGAACTTCATCTAGACGGTGCAGATGCTGAGAGAAGGTTGACGAAAAAGTAACAATATCATCTAGATAACAAAAGTAAGTCTTCCACTTCAAGCCACGGAGAACGGTGTCCATTATACGCTCGAACCTTGCAGGTGCATTACAGAGGCCGAACGGCATGACATTGAACTCATAGAGCCTGTCTGGTGTTGAAAACGCTGTTTTCTCTTTATCATTCTCATGGATGAGGTATTTGCCAGTACCCAGAACGCAGGTCGAGAGTCGAAAACTACTCGGCATCCTGCAGGGAGTCCAAGGCATCGTCTATGCGAGGCATAGGGTATACATCTTTGCGCGTGGTCTTGTTGAGTGCCCGGTAATCTACACAAAACCGTACAGAGCCATCTTTTTTTCGAACCAGAACAACGGGAGATGACCAAGAGCTTGAAGATGGGAGTTTTACGTCACTTGGATGACTTTGCTGTACACGCGCAATCGCTCCGTTGAAATCTTGGTTAACATGTGTATTTATTCGTGTCGTTTCTTGGAATAAACTTCAGTTGAGAGTCAGCGCTCGTGTTGTCACCTTGTCTTTCCTTCGTCTTCGTCCCCGTTTGCGCTGTAAGCTGGTCAATATGTATTATATTCCGTTGGAGCATGTCGGCGACGTTTTCTTTAATCACTTTCCGCTCGGCGGGTGACACGCGATAGGGGTGACGGCGGACGATGGAAGTGCCTTCTGTCTCTATTCGATGCGTTGTAATGGACGTTTTACCCAGCGAAGTGGAATGCGCGTCGAACATAGCTTCGTGCTTCCTCAGCAAATCAAGCAACTCTTGTGACTGTGAAGGTGTCAGGCCAGAACTGATGGTAGATGGAAGAGCAGAAAGAGAGTCGGTGCGCTCGACAGATGACGGTGCAGAGGATGAGGATGTTGACTTATAGGAAAGCACAGAGATAGATTCCAGTTGAGGGATACGCGCCAATGTAGTGCCTTTAGGTATGAGAACTTTTTCGTATAATACGGCTGTACAACGCCGTTTGCAAGTCCCGTTTGCATATACCGTGCTAATCTATTCATGAAGCATGCCAACGGCATCGGAACGATAAGGAAACTACACACGAGGATGATGTTTCCAATTGCTGATAGGGGCCTTTTAAAATCTGTGAATAATAGCGCTTCCTGCTACTAACCATATATCCTTAGAATCCGATGACAAGAGCGTGTGAGATTTGGACACATTGGTGGGGATTTGCAATACGTAAATACTGATATTTTATGAGGATTTACGTCCCCAAACCACGATATAATTATGATAGACACCGTAGTGGAGGGCTCCTGAAATTTCGACCACCTGGGATTCTTTAACGTTCACTGACATCGCGCAATACACGGGCCCTCAACATTTCCTTCCATTTAAATGCCGTCTCCGCGGCCTTCGGATCAGCAGCCGAGGGCCATAGCCACTAGAACACCATGGCGGAGCTTGCGATGCGTAAAGGCAGGCGTAAAAAACAGACAAAATGATACAGACGGCTGAACGCATGCGGAAACGCATATTAAAGATTGTAGTTGCGTTCTTTTAATATCTAACCTTTGAAAAATCGCTTATCTTTCATTTTTTTTTGCCCATAGTAGAGCTAGCAGGTTTGCTTGTGCCGCAGTGTTATATGCACGCTTTACGTTTGGACGCCTCAGCAAGGACAGGCAACGTTCCGTGTTTTGGATACGGTGGGAAAACACCACACGACGATGGTGTTTGTACCGGCAGTTGCATCCACAGCGCCCCAAAGCCGGATATGCATTCTTGTAAACCCTGATGAGTGGACGGCGCGCACGGTACTGTTGCTAACGCTTGAAACGCGCGCTCTGCTGTTCGCGCCTCATTTGACGCAGATAGCACATGCTTACGCAATGAAACGCGGCCTGTAGATGTTGACCTGTACCAACCAAAATGCGCAATCGCTGTATGTAACCATGTCACGACGTGTAGAATCTGGCCTCTGTAGATGATATTGGTGGTGGTACAATTATAAGAGCGAACATTGCGCCTGTAGAACACGAACCTAATACAGTAGAAACAAAATTGCGTGAATCACTTAGCCCTATATTTAAGTCTTTTAATGCACGAGTACTGTAGCCCTAAGAAATTCGCTAGTTTGCCCGTTGCGCTTAACATATTGTCACATGACTGTAAAAGTGAAGAACACGCAATCAAATGGTTTGATTTGATTTGTTTGATTTCTGGGTTCTTAGGCCCCGAAACCACGATATGATTATGAGAGACGCCATAGTGGAGGACTCCAGATATTTAGACCACCTGGAATTCTTAGCGCGCACTGTCATAACACACAATGACACAAGTGCAGATGGAATTCTTTATCGGGTGAAACTGTAGCCAGCAAAGGAGGCTCATGACAGCACAACCTTAGCAGCAGGCGCAGTCGCCTGTTGCCGATAATGGTATCCTCGACGATACGCGTGAGCTCTTACAAATGCGTTATCACGCACTTAAGCGCACACTCAAGAATTACGTAAATTGCCGAATGCACTCGATACCTCGTCCACCGAATCTGAGCGGACGACTCGGAGACGTCCGATAAGGTTCTCGCTCATTCAGGACGGGTCTTGAGCAGAGTGATAAGACGTGTAAGTGCTTCAGACTATGACGCGCAGTCGCCACGTAGTTGCCATGAAAAAGGACAAGTACGCACTGAAAAACGTTCAAGCCAGTTAGTTCATCATTATCTATTGACCGTATACGTGATACTTTCCCATGCACGCACGCATCTCTTTCTTTCTTTGATATATTTGTGCGGTTTTACATCCCAAAGCCACGATATAATTATTAGGGACACCGTGGTGGAGGGCTCCTGAAATTTCGACCACCAGGGGTTCTTTAACGTGCATTTACATCGCACAGTACGCGGGCCTGTGCATTTAGCCTCCGTCGCAATGGATGCAGCCGCGGCCAAGATTCGATCCCGCTACCTTCAGATAAGCATCCGAATGCCACAGCATGTGGACCACCACGGCAAGGCCTTCTTTTCTTTGCCTTCAGCGCTATGGAAATGCAGCCGCGGCTGCGGGCATCCGCAACCTCGAGCTAGACATTTTCTACATTTTTTCGTCCTTTGGCTTTCGCGCAGTCGCTGCCACGTAATAGTGGACTGAGGGCAATAGTGGGTTGACTGCGGCAGTGGATAGTGGAGTGAGGGCAGCGCCACCGTGGTGGTCTAGTGGCTATGGCAGTCGGCTGCTGCTGCGAAGGTCGCGGGATCGAATCCCTGCCGCGAGGTGGAGGCGAAATGTTGGAGGCGATGTCTGTGCATGCTAAAGAACCACAGGTGGTTAAAATTTGCGGAGCGCTCCACTACGGCGTCTCTTATAATCATATCGTGGCTTTGGGACATAAAGCATCATAAATTAATCAAGTCATTGGATCGAGGGCAATAGCGCGTCTGTTTTTCTCTCCTGCGCGAAACCGGCGGACAGACGGGACAGAAGGCGCAAGCTAGACCCGAAACAGCTCAGCTGTTGAAAGGCCAACCCCGTACTTCATACTGAATACAAACGTGATAAAGAAGAACAGTACGTGCGCAAAAGGAAAGCCCATAAATCATGTGGAAAGTAAAGCGCCAAAGGTTTCCTAGCTTGCGTGGAATTGTTTAAAGAAGCAGACAACCAGCCAGAACCTGCAACTGGAGCTTGTGCAGCTAAAAAGATCGCGAATTATGGCAAATTAGTTCTGCAATGTCGCGCGTACTGGAGTAACGATACGAAAGAAAAAAATAGCACCGACCCATTTGTAGCAAAAATTGACAAAGTATCCATATGGATTTCTCAGGGATGAAAGCTCACGAAAAATTTGTAGACCGGCGTTCGAACCCGGGACGAACGCATATTCAAGGCGCTCACTCTGGTAATTGAGCTAACTGGGAAGCCTGCAATCCATCGACAACTGGAAGCACGTGGGCGTGAATACAGAAAACGAGTTCTGCGGAATCCTGCAAGCTTAAGTAACGCTATGAAAGGAAATGTTGGCATCCACCCATCCTTTGGACAAAGTTAAGCTTCGTGCTACAAATAGGCGGATGCCAATTTTCTCTTTCATATCGCGAATTATAGTGATAAAGTATCGAGCATTGTTTTCACGATTTCAATAGGATTTGTATCGTTAACTTCAAATGAATATCACAAAAACAGCAACCGTCCGTCGCGTGGTGGTGAACACTTGATGCTAAACTTCGTTTATTTATTGATTTATGGGGTTTTTACGTTAGAAAAAAAACGATATTATGAGAACGCAGTAGTAGATGGCTCCGAAAATTTCGGACACCTGGGTTTTTTGAACGTGCACTGACGTCGCACAGTACATGGCTCTGAACATCTCGCCTCCATCGGAATGCGGCCCTCGCGACCAGGATTCGATCGCGCGACCTTCCGATCAGCAGCCGAGTGCCTAATTACTAGACCACCATGGCGCGGCATACTTCATTTTCGCTCAAATTGCTGTACGTCGCTTTCTCCTTGTTGAGGAGCAGTAGGTAATTAGGGAACGGCAACACCGAAAGCGCCAAGAAACGTTTTTATCAGAATTTTTCGCCGACGTGGCCGTACACGCAACACGCGTTGCCAACCAGGGTGTCGAACCGCAAAAAATGCGGGTTCGGTTCGGGTTCGACGAGCGCAATTTCGCTCTGGTTCACTTCCGGTTCGGAGAAATAAAGCTTTGAACCGGTTCGCGAACCGGTTTCGTCGCACGAAATTTTGTATTTGATTTTGACAGTGCTACTTATCCTAGCGTGAAACACTAAGCAGCAGTGCTAGAGGGGCGACATTCGGAAGTTCACCAGGACTTCAATTCACACCCTAAGAAACATGCAGCATTATAATTCTTTATCATAAATTCCGGTCAGTCAGTAACTATAGAAAAATTAGGCAGCCGGACAATGGCAAGGCTAATGACTTGATTAAAGCTTTTAGGCTTCGGCCTTAGAGAACTTGCATTTTGTAATTTTCCACTTAGTGTCCTTTCCGTTCCCGATTGTGTGTTACGCCGCAAGCATGTCACATACGCAAGTTTTGTGAGGAGGTGGAAGGGACCAGCTGGCATATGTGAAAGAGCGACCGATTTTTTTCACACAGCCCTTCTGCGCAACCCTAGAGTGTTCTCTTTCTTTCTTTCTTTTAGGTGGTCGTGGGCAAGTGCAAGTCCGCTTTTCCCATCTGCCCACGAAGGAATGACACAACAGGGAAAATTTAACATGTTTGCTGTGAAACATATTTTAGGCGGTGCGTGACATGGCAAGCCTTTGAGGACCTCCTCTTACACGTCTCTCTTTCTGTCGCTAGTTATACAGAAATCGAGACAAACAGTGGATATTCGTGTGGATGTTCCAAGGGCTGAATTGTCGAGCTCCTTTAGATAAGTTCTACAGACGAACGATCGTTCAATATTGATTGATTGATTGCTGGTTCTTTACGTCCCAAAACCAGCTGTGATTGTGAGAGACGCCATAGTGGAGTGCTCCATAAATTTTTACCACCTGGGTTTCCTTAATGTGCACTGACATCGCACAGCACACGGGCCTCAACATTTCGCCTCCATCGAAATGCAGCCCCCGCGGCTGGGATTCGACCCCGCGACCTTCGGGTCAGCAGCCGAGTGCCATAACCACTGGACCACCGTGGCGGGGTATCGTTCAATATCGAGTAAAATGAAATGAAATGAAATATTCCGCAGCGTCCGCTGGAAACGAAACAAGCTCATAGTTTCAGATATGTGCAACACGTGCGACACTACAGGGTTGCATTCAATAGATAATCACGTTGAACTTAGTGATAAAAAGGGCAGTTACGTCGTAAATGTATCTATTGTGGAGTGCAGTGCTAGTTGAGTAGACTGCAACATCGCAATTCTAACTGAAAACAACGACGCTGAGAAAAACGACAGACAAAATAATTAGCTTCTGGTCGAAATTGAAACATATTGGTAGGTTGCACAAAGGAGAGACAGGCTTGCTCATAAGTTTCTTAAAGGCTGCGCTCATATATTGCGGAGTTACGCAGCAAGGTTAGCACAGATCTCAGACTATCGGTTGGCATTCAGAGCTTGCGGGTGAAGAGATTGCAGTTATCACTAAGTATATTTTCGCAATGTTTATTAGAAAATGATTATGGTAGCTTCGCAGAAATTTCAGTTTGTGGTGAAAGCAGTGTATGTTTTCGTGCTCCACTCCTGTGCGCCGAATCGCGTTAACTTTCCATGGCGATTACGAAGGGAGAGGGTCTATAATGGTGTGATTCGCTTAAAACAACGCTGTTTTCGGTAGCCCTTGTCAGCGCGGTACCAAATTCGTGTAAAGGGATGCAAGAGAGACAAGGAGAGGCACGCCGTAGCGGGTGGCTCAGACAATTTTCGATCACCTGCTATTGTTTAGCGTGCACTGATATATTGTACAGTTCACGACCCTTAGCGTTTTGCCTCAACCGGAAGAGGACCTTGCGGCCGGGCTTGCATCCGCGGCTTTCGAGTCCGCCTTCGAGCACTACTTGCCCATCGCAGCAGAAAAAGAAGGAAGGCACATTCGCAGAAGGGAATGAGCCAAATAAATAAACCAATAGAGGCCGACAGAAAGGCCGGAATCAATCGCAGCGACGACCCGCTGCTGGCAGATCGCGGCACCGCAGCTATTTGAACCGCTTTGTTCAATTCAATTCAATTCAATTCAATTCAATTTTATTTTCCAGTATATACATGCTGGATGGTTGCGTTGGGTTAAAAGCTACATAAGTAGCTTGACGGCTACATAAGTAGCTTCCGAACCGATAACCGATTATATTTTTTACAGTTCGGGTTCGGTTGGGTTCGAGTACGTTCCGAGAATATCTGTTGGGGTTCGGGTTGAGCTCTGGCCAAAATTCTGGTTCGGGTTGGGTTTTCGGTTGGGCTTCGCTTCGGTTCGACACCCTGTTGCCAACAGCCGCCGACAGCCAACGAATATGTTTGCGCCAAGCAATGAACAAGCTGCGCCTTGTTCAGTGCTTATTGCAAAGAACAAGGAGTTGACTTCGAGAAACGGGCGAAACGTAATACAATTCCTAGATATCTCTGACATTTGAACAAAATCACGTGTGTTGGCAGTACTCCCCTAGAGCTTCTAAGCCGTTGTTATACTTTCCATCAAACATTTCAAAGTAGTAAAAAGAAAAAAGGAATAGCCCTGTCGTGTCTGAAGTCATCCCTATCAAAATCATATGTGCACCAATTACACGCAAGCTTTAATGCGCAGGTCAAGCGTCTCTTAAAACGAAATGATGAGGCCCGTGTGCTGTGCGATGTCAGTGCACGTTAAAGAACCCCAGGTGGTCGAAATTTCCGGAGACCTCCACTACGGCGTCTCTCATAATCAGAGCTGGTTTTGGGACGTTAAACCCCACAAAACAACAACAACAACAAGCGTCTGTTAAAAGCAGTTTACCCTAGATTACCTATAGCCATTGCAGCTGAGCGCCTAGAGAAGTCGATTTCTACCGGAACGTTCGCCGTAGCAGACAGCAGTAATAAAAAGAAAAGAATCGCGAGTATTCCGTACATTCACTCCATTTCGCACAGGCTTAAGGAAGTGGGAGGAATATGCAGGGAAAATGTTTTTACGGCTCCCAATAACTTAGGTAGGATTTGTTCTGCCATGTATAGGAAAAATGAGCAGGTGCAAGAAAATAAAGCGAACAGGCATTTGTCAGGTTAAGCACACAGCCAACAATAATTTCACCGACTGTCGCATAGGTGTGGTTTATAAGATTCCATATGGCTGCGGATATTTATACGTAGGGCGAACAGCGCATTGTGTTAATCAGATATAAACTGAACATAGAAGGTCGCTATCACGTGACGCGCCGCTTAATCTGTCGTTGCACTGCTGGGACAGCAACTGCGTGCGCAAGTTACACGAATGTACAGGTATGAGAATGAAGAAACGCGTTTAATGGTCGTATAGTCTGGCATATCAATAATAATGGAAGCGCGTGCGTCAGTCGGCCGTCGATTAGCTTAAATAGAGAAGAGACAGAACGTCTTAACAGTTGTCTCTCGCGTAGGCCGGCACGTGTGTCCGTTTTACAGGTGGCGCCGCCCTTCCCGAGCATGCTCAGATAGGTTGTGCGTATTCTTTCTTTTTTGCCACGGTTCTCTGCCTCTGTTGATAGTCGGCGTTCGTGTTGCTCACTTCTTCCCCTTGTGTCCGCGTATTTCACGCCTCTTCTTTGCTTTATGAATTTGTGTCTGATCTGCTTGTCAACAGCGCCGAAAATGTACTACGCGCGGCTTGTGGTGTACGCAAGCACCAGCTCCATTAGCAGCGCACATTGAAGAATGAATACTGCAACTCTTCGCGCACACAATCGTCTTAAAATCGCTATACAAGGGACCACTTTCTTCTATTATGTTGGCAACCATAAACAGGCTCCTTGGTCCGAACCTATGAGCCCTGGTTGGTGTCTGAAAACGCTATCAGTGTATAAAAGTAAACAATGTATGCATGTCAATAGCATAGATTTTAATGAGAACCGAACTTGCAGCACAGTAATGGTACACGTCTTGCTAGGTATCCTATGAGTCTCACTGATATCGTCCGTTACATTGAATGGTTTCAGGTGCAGACATTCCGGCCGGTTGGAAGTCCCCTCGCGCAGAATCTGCCTCCGGACAAGCAAGTGCTTCTGCACAATCGAAAGAAGGCAGCAGTCAACAAAAGTCAGACAACAGGTAGGGCGGCTTCATCGCGTTGAGAGTCAGCTAATTGATTGTGATGTTATTGAGAGAAACGAGGACGAAGGAAAATTGGTGACGTGACCTAGAATACAAGAAAAAAAATGCCGTCCGCATCTTCCCTCGGGGGGAACTCGAGTAAATGCGTCGCAGAGTGGTGGGGGTATCGCGTGACTGTTGCGTGATTGGGTATCGTTTGCGAATGCTTAATTGTTATTTCGTCTTTATTATTCTTATTTATTGAATGAAGGAGAAGCGACGGCAAGGCGTGTAAAGTTAAACTGTGGCTTTATTGCTTGGTGCCGTCGTTGTATTGGACGGCACCAAGGTGGGAGCTTGCGTCCGGAGCCGCGTCTCGTTGACGACGTTTGCACGATGATGATGATGATTGTGGTTAGGTTAGGAAAGGACGCTAATTTCTGCAGCCCATGTAGGGAGCACGGCTAAGCGTCCGTGGGGGTGGGGGAAAGGGAGTGAAAGAGATAGAGAGGAGAGAAAGGCCGTAGTGGAGGGCTCCGGACATTTAGACCACCTGGGGCCTCTGGCATTTTCGAGGGAGGCGAAAATGCCAGAGGCCCGTGTACTGGCAACGCACAGTACACGGGCCTCTGGCATTTTCGCCTCCCTCGAAAATGCGACCGCCGCGGCCGGGATCGAACCCGCGTATTTTGGGTGGCAGCCGAGTCCGTAACCACTACACCACCGCGGCGGACCGTTTGCTCGCCGCTTCTCGCTCATATATGTATATACCTGGGGTCTTAAGGACAGCTGAAGGAAGCTTTTAGAATACGCTCGGGCCCTCTAGGAGCCCCTTAAGATGAGGAGACATGAAGGGCCCCTAACGTAAGGTAAGGAAACTCCCTGAGGTAAGGAGCGTGTCAGAATACGGGCCTAATGCACTGGCCGAACATGCAGCTATGACCGATCATGCAATTGACTGGCCAAACGCGAGTATCATCGGAAAGGAAAGAAACTGGAAGTCACGCCTGTATCTCGAATCACTCGAGATACAATCTACAAAACAAACACTGAATCGCAATGATGGAAACCTTCCCTCGTACTACTTGCGGGGCTTGCATCACGTGCTTAAACCTATTTAACATAGTTTTCTTGCTGTTTGGCCTCATTGTGAACAAGACTTCTGTAGGGAAGCCGAAACGTCGTTTTCTTTTCTTCTATGCTTTTATTTGGTCGGTGTACTTCGTTTTTGTGTCCATGTTTCATCCCGAAGGGAGGGTTTCCGTCAAACTCTCGATTTCACCATCATCACTGTACTTACAACAGAAGTTTCACTACGGAATGGCGAAAGTGCATGACAGTCAGCCTTCATATAGTAGCACAGTCGCACATTTGGAATGGTCTCGTCAATCACTATTGAGTTCTATAAGCCTTGCGAATACCGTTGAACCTGTCACGACAATCTTCGTCGTGCCTTGATGGCGTCGCGCAAATGGAAGGCACTTTCCCTTGAGGAAAAGCTGCACGTACTTAATGCAGTTGACAAGCAGTCAGCACAGAAAAGGGTTGACATTGCCAAAGATCTTGGACTGCCACAGTCAACGCTGCACAGCATCATCCCAAAGCAAGCCAATGTACAGGGAATGCCGCGCTCTTCAGCCCGAAAGCTAAGCAGGCTCATGGCGCCAAGTACGGGAACCTCGACGAGACTCTTCTCACTTGGCTTAAACCAGCTCACACTGCCAGTATTAACTTAGACAGAAGAAGCATTTTACAGGAGAAGGCAATAAAGGTAGCTGGCAGACTGAGCATCGCTGGCTTTGTGGCATCAAATGGCTAGACTGACCGTTTCCGGAGGAGGCACGGCATCGCTTATAAGACGGTAAGCGAAGAAGCGGCAAGCGTGAATGTGGACACAGTCGACGGTTGGAAGTCCACACTATCTGCTACAATGGAAGGGTACAGGCTTCATGACATTTACAAGGCTGATGAAACGGGCCTCTTTATTTTGGGTGCAGCCATCGAAGTTGTTAGGCCTGAAGGGTAAAGCGTGCCAAGGAGGCAAATGCAGCAAAGATCGATGGACGGTGCTGCTTTGTTATAACATCAACGATTTGGACAAAGTGAAGTCACGGGTGACTGGCAAATATCAGAACCCACGATGTTTGAAGAACACTTGCCTACTGCCATGTCACTACAGAAGCAACCATTGTGCATGGATGACATATGCTTTGTTTGAAGAGTTTCTTCGATACTTTGATAACAAGATGGGTTCTCAGTGCAGGAGTGTTCTCCTTTTTCTGGACAATTGTGCTACCCACCTAACAGAGATATGCAATTTTTTTGGAACTTCAAGCTTGTGTTTTTCCCTCCGAATACTACAAGCCACTAGCAGCCGTTGGACGCCGGCGTCGTAAAAAGCCTGAAGGATTCATCTAGGAAGAGTATTGTGAAGTGCTGTCTCCCACATATTGATCACGGACAGCACGACCATTTCTATACTCGACACCATGCACTACGTCACTTCAGCATTGACTGCAGTGAACGCGTCAACCGCACAGCACTGCTTCCTGAGGTATGACTTCTGTATGGATGGTGAATTGGAGACTGCCGTCGAAGATAAAGAACCGGACGCAGCCTTTTGTGAGCAAAAGCTAACTGGGGCTCTGAATGCCCTGGGTGCCACGAAAGATAAAGAACCGGACGCAGCCTTTTGTGAGCAAAAGCTAACTGGGGCTCTGAATGCCCTGGGTGCCACGAAAGTGACATATGACGCAACTAAGTCACCGTGAAGTGACATCGGGGTGCCAGAGCACCGCCGAGATTGTTGCAAACTCATTCGCAGGTGAAGCCGGTGACTGAAATGACGACAACGAGCACGAGCCACAAGATTCTGTGGAGTTGGCAGTGGAGTTGGCCGATCGAAGCTTTGCAGACACTGTCACAGCCCTGGACCTACTTCGCAGTTATGTCACACCCCAAAGCAGCGCTGACAGCAATGCAACTTTTCAGACTTTTGAAAACCGCGTGATGCTTTCCAGTGAGCAAAAGAAACGGCAGTCTACCATTCTCTATATTTTTATGTCCTAGGCTCACCTTACCAAAGCAATCATTGGGAATACCCTCTGCCCAGTTTGTCATGAGGAAAGCTTGGTTGTGGATCGTTACAGAAGGCATGGACTTGCCGTGAAAATGGTGGTGACGTGTCGCCCTTGTGGCTCAGCAGACACCCATTGGAGCTCACCAAGAAAACCAGGTGCTCAAGTTTTCGACGTGAATGTTCGGTCTATGCAGGCAATAAGGAGCATCTGTAAAGGGCCTACTGTTCTAAATGACTTCTGGGTAGTGATGAATGTCTCTCACAGATGGATGCACCAGAACACTTATCAACGCCACTTGAAGAAGGTGCTAAACCCAGCTGCTGAGGAAGCTGCAAGAACAGTTTTCGCAGATGCTGTAGAGGCTGTAAAGGAGACTTAACGGCAAATGGAAGTGAACTTCACTAAAAACATCACCGTGGTCTACGACGGCCCATGGCTGACACGCGGACACAGCACACACAATGGTGTAGGCTTTGTGTCAAAACACGAAGCCTACAGTCAAGACACATGTGTCAAAAAAAACACAGACATGTCCCACATGGAGGTGGAAGCTGCACTGCGGCTTTTTGGTCGCTCCCTCAGTAGAAATGACCTCCGTTACATGAATATAATTTGTGATGGTGACAGTCGGACATGCGTGGCCCTGTGCAATGAGGATATGTATGGATTTGTACCTCTCACGAAGGAGGACTGCGTGAATCATGTTCAGAAAAGGATGGGCACGGCACTCCGTTCCCTTGTAAGCAAGGCAAAGAAGGGAGGGCGCTCGGTGGAAGTGGCGGCCTGATGCAGGACTGTCACAAAATAGTGCCTATTTCGACGAGAAACCTGGTGTCGAGCTCAAGGGAAAGCCAAAGAAAACAACAAGAAAAGCGGTGCGCACGAAAGAGGCACCCAAGGTCATGCCGAATCTCCAAAAGGGGAGAATTTTGTAGAAGGTTTCTTATCACAGTGAGCGCAAGCGCAAGACAGATGTAAGGAGAGAGAGGAGACGTACAGTACATGCCGAAGCTCCTCGTGCAGTGAGAGGGAGAAAGAGGCGCTGTCCCAACGTCGAAGGACCGAGAGAGCGCGAGAAGGCCCCCAACGTTGGTGCGCGCTTGTATCACATGGGCCGCCCAAAACTTCTAGAATGGCTTTCCAAGGCTATATAAACAGTCGACCACGGGCCGCGAGTAGAGTAACAAGTAGAAGTAGCAACAAGTCGTGCGTGATTCAGCGAGAAGAAAGACGCTGTTCCACGAGCCAGCTGACAAGCCCCGCCTGCAAGCTTCGAGTTGAGAAGACGCCTCGAGTGGCTTGGTGAATAGGACTCTTTTGTTTTATTCCTTGTTGCAGTGTATGAGCTTGTTCGTGTTTGTTGGTTTCGTGTGACGTTGTAACCCATCTGTGTTTGAGTTTGGAAGAGCCGTGTTTGTGCGCATTGTTTTTTATAACTGCCTATTTGATGAGAATATATTTGTTTTGTCTGATCACCCTTGGCTCTGACTCGGTCTTTGAATCACTGCTGGCGTTTTGCTAGTGTGCTGAAGGGGACCAAAAACCTCATTGTCCAAGCTTTCGCGGGATCTTTTTTGGGGGACCAAGACGTTGGTTCCTAGGAATTATTTCTGGCGATCGCGTCCCGTACCTCACAGCATGCGTTTGGTGACAAGGACCTGATCAAAAGGCTCACCAGTTATTATGGCCTAGCACTGAGAAGCAACACTAACGTTGAAGACAAGAAGAAAGCAGTGATGGCCACCTTTCATCACGTTTCATCCACAGATTCAGAGCCTCATCACTAGCTGTGTCCTCCCGGTGCCCGCAGCTCGTGCAGGCACCGTGCAGCAGAGGCGGAGGGAAAGCCACAACCTCCACACAAGTATAACCTGCCCAGCAAAATTGTCGAAGCGTTGCAGCCAGTATACCAACACCTGTCCAACCCTCAACTGCTGGTGCGCTGCAGTGGAAACAAGACACAAAATATGGCTGAAAGCCTTCATTCAGTGATTTGGTCACTAATTTCCAAGCAGCAGCATGCCTCCCTCTTCACTGTAGAAGCAGCAGAGCATGAGGCAGTTGCGAGGTATATTCAGGCAATTTGCAAGCATACACCCAGATTTGTGCTGCAATGGGTGTGCAACCTGGGGCCCTTAACCTCCACAGGGCTCCTGAAAAAGATGCTCAGCGAGCAAAGAAGTCATCAAGCATGCGTGAAATGAAAGGGCAGAGACACAAAAGGCTGCCTCTATGGAAAGATACCAAGGACTACGGTGCTGGTGCATTCTAGCATATGCAAATGGCTTTGAAAACTTTTATAGGCTATTTCTTACAAGTGTGTTTTGGACATTGTGCATTGCTCATGGAAAGAGTAGCACAGGAATGACTGGACCAACTTTGATGCTGTTTTTTTTTTCCTGAATCCCTGAAGAGTGCTTGAGGGTATGAATTTTTCGATTTCCTGTTTACGGTCCACTTTTTTTTCTAGAAGATGATTTATACACTAGGCTGTTTCTGAGAATGTGTGTAGGCAGCCATGATGATCTCTATAAAAAAAAAGAAGTTATAAGAAAAATGGACACTCATGAGTATGCATGCCAAATTTCATTGCTCTAAGTTAACTGACTCCCAAAGAGTATAAACGCCAATTTTGCGCCATTCGAAAGGGTAATGAGAGCTGGGGGCAGTTTGTCACTAAATTGGACACAGCCTTGGACTACTATTTGCGTAGTCGGAATGTCAAAAACTTAAAAGGGCTCCGTGCTCTTATGATCTCTCACCACACGAAACACATGATGTCGCACGAGTTGTGTGTATATGTGCTGCAACACAAGATGGGAGAATGGCTGAAACCGAAACAAATAGAGGACCTTGGGGAAAAGTTTCAAGAAAGCAGAATGGTACAAATACAGGTAGAGCCAAGGCTGTACAGACAGTGTATGAAATTGAGGGTAACATGGAATACGACCGGCGGCATTCACCGAAGTGCTACAGATGTGGCAAGCTCGGCCACGTACAGTGGGCTGCCCACAGACAAAACCGAAGGCCGTAGCTGGCTGTCACAACAGGAAGGTACCACAGCAGACAAAGTTTGACGTAAGAGCCCAAGAGCCGGTTGCGAGTTGCGCAAGGAGCAAAGCAGGCCCTGCAACTTGAATGAATGTGTTGTGTGGTGAACAAGCCCTTAAGGCATGTCTGGACTCAGAAGCCGACATAACAATATTGTAGGCATTGATTCGGACTTCTTCTTCATCACCTGTACAAAAACCATCATCAGTTTTTGGCTCGTGTTCCTTCTTCGTCGGTGCCATCTTAGCTTGGCCAAATAAAGCGCTGTTGGAACCGTGGTATTTCAAGTGGTGGAAGTGCGTTAAGATCCCTTCGACCTCTCGCCTTCTCAAGATCTCTCCTGGAGCTACGTTCAGGACGCCGCTTACTCCAGCCCTCAGCGACGAGCCCTCAGCGTCCTCCCGCTCGGCCCTAGCCCCAATCGCCCCTCCTCCTCCCAGCCCTGCCAACAACTGTCACCGCGATCCGGAAATCTTCTCTGGCCTGCCTGGTGAGGACGTCGAAGACTGGCTAGACAACTATGACTGTGTTAGCGCTTACAACAACTGGAACGAGCCATCTAAACTAACCAACGTGCCTTTCTACGTCTCCCAAGTAGCCAAGACATGGTTCCTCAACCATGAGAGTGACTTCCGTGATTGGCCTCCTTTTAAGGAACAGCTACGGCGGATTTTTGGCACGCCCACGGTTCGTTCAGAGGTTGCGAAGAAAAAGCTGTCTGAGCGCGTCCAGCATTGTGGCGAGTCATACACCTCGTACATTGAGTACATTCTTGCGCTTTGCCGCCGTGTCAACAATGCCATGCCTGAGAGTGACCGCGTGCGACATCTGCTTAAAGGCATAGGGTCTACGGCATTCAATGCCCTCGCTGCACAGAACCCGTTGACGGTGTCGGAAGTCATCTCCGTGTGTCAGTGCCTTGATGCCCTGCAGTCTGTTCGTCTGCGGCCGGATTTTTCAGACAACCCCTTGGCCAACAGCATGGAGCTCCGATCCATCATCCGAGCCATAATACGTGAGGAATTGCTAGTCTACGGCTCGCCACCTTGCAACAGCGCTCACGTCCAACCTGTCTATAGCGACTTGCGCGGCATTATCAAAGAGGAGTTATCCCTTCAGAGCCCCCATCATGCTACCGCCTCACCTTGCGCACAACCAGCTTCGTACGCACAGGTTACTGCCATGTCACCCGCACCATCTCCAAGCTCACCGCCTGTGCCTGTTCACGACCACCTGGCACCCTTATCCTCCTGAGCACCGAACCCGCCTTACTATTCTGCATGGCGTCCCTAGCGGCCCATATGTTATTACTGCGGCTTTCGAGGCCACATCTCCCGGTTTTGCCGTCGCCGCCAGCAAGACGAACGTCGTGGTTATGCCCCCTTTGAACACGACGAGCCACCGCCTTCTCGATTTTACAACCGTTTTACAGACAATGCTGCCCCTCGCCGATCTCCATCTCCGGCAGACTTCTCCAACACACGTGCCTTGAGACGACGCTCCCCATCACCACTCCGGCGATCTGTTCTCCACTTTGGCCTGTGTCTCAACTCCCTGTACAACGTTCGGAAAACTAACCAGTGCAGTTTTTGGAGGGAAAGCTGCATCGCCGCAATATGTTACAAGTCCTCCTGAGCACCCGTCAAACATGTTATTGGTGTCTGTGGAAGGTGTGCAGTTATTTGCTTTGGTAGACACGGGTGCTTCTATTTCTGTTATGCGTGCAGACCTGTGTACTCGTTTGCGAAAAGTGAAGACGCCTCACATGGGATCGTCATTGATTGGAGCTAACGGAGCAAGCATTCGACCTTCCGCCCAATGCACAGCGCGTGTATTCATTGATGGTATCCGTCATCACATAACATTCGCAGTTTTATTCCCATGCGCTCATGAACTCATTTTGGGTCGGGACTTCCTGTCGTCAGCGTCCGCTCTAATCTCCTGCCGCCAGCGTGTACTACATATGACAGAGACTGATCATTGCAGCGGGGGCATCGGCGAGCAACGATTGCGTTTCATCTGCAGTCCCTTTCATCTGCGGTCCACTGTCTAACACGTGGCCAGGTTGGCCGCTTCCGTCCACGGGGGAATTAGTGTAGGCGTTGATTCAGACTTCATCTTCATCACCTGTACAAAAACCATCATCAGTTTTTGGCTCGTGTTCCTTCTTCGTCGGTGCCATCTTGGCTTGGCCAAATAAAGCGCTGTTGGAACCGTGGTATTTCAATATTAAAGAAAAGCCTATTACCGAGGGAAGTGAAGGGAGAAAGCAGCGGGAAAGTTCGCTTGCATGGGGCGTTAGGCACACGGTGCTGGCAGACCTCGTCTATGTGCCTCCGAGTTTACCCGCCGCAAATGGAGGCGCAAATCCACAGCTGTTAACACTGAGCGCAGTTACTGATGAATTAGCACATGATGTTGATGCCTTTGTCGTCAAAAGACAGTTGGATCCATCGGTTTAAGGCAAGACATGCTCTCGTCTACAAGTCCGTGAGTGGAGAAGGCAAGAAAGTGGACGAAGCTGTTGTGAATGACAGGATGGGGACCACCCTCCCCTTCATTTATCACGGGGTACGAGCCCCGCAATGTGTTCAGTGTGGATGAAGCTGGCTTGTTTTATAACTCACAGCCTGAAAAGAGCCTTTGTTTTAAAGGCAAGGCGTGCCAAAGTGGCCAAAAGAGCAAGCAGCGCATTACAGTTCTGTTTTGCTATAATGCTGACGGTTCTGAAAAGGTGAAGCTGACAGATATTGGCCGCTAGCCTCGTTGTTTCAAAATGTCTGGCCGTTTGCCGTGCATTTATAAAGCCAATCGCAAGGCATGGATGACATCTGCATTCTTCACCGATTTTCTGACCTACCTTGCTGCAAAATGGGTCGCCAAAACAAAAAATCTGTGTGATTTTTAGATCAGTGCACCGCCCACCCAAAGGATGTCACCCTTCGAAACATCAAACTTGTTTTTTTGCCATCAAACACGATGAGCCACCTCCAGCCGCTGGACGCAGGCATAATTCGAAACACAAAGTACCATTTCAAAAATCTCTTGGTACGTCGCCTGCTGGAAAAGTTGGAGCACAAAGGACTCTGAGCTAAG